>JAQQSU010002104.1:0-14778 GCA_028627135.1 Pseudochirops cupreus | reverse complement strand
AAAAAAAAAGAAAAGTACATCATCTTTCCAATCATATAAAGAGACTAATAGTAAAGAATAGAATATTAACTCATAAATGGCATGGATTCTTGACTCATTTCCCTTTGTTATTGCCTTTTCCTGTCATTTTCTCCCTCTGCCTTGATTCTCTCATCTCTGCCTCCCTGATTTCCAGCTCCGTCTCTATGTTCGCTCACATCACATCTTCTTCCAGAAAGCTTTCTTAGTATCCCTTAATGCCAGTGCTTTCCCTTTTGGGATCATTTCCATCTATCTTGTATAGAGTTTCTTTCTGCATTGTTGTTCACATATTTTTTCTCTTATTAGATCACAGGCTCCTTGCAAGGAGGGACTGTCTTACCTTTCTCTTATCCCCAGTGCTTAGCATAGTGTCTGGTAGATAAGAGACAATCAATGAATGCTTATTGCCTGACAAGGATTATAGGCTCTTAGAGGCAGAAACAACTGTACAAGCTCTACTGAGAACATGAATCCCGCTGTATTTAGGGGTTATTAACCTGGGGCCCATGGACATGAGAAGAGTGATACATATATTTCAATATAATTGGTTTCTTTTGTAAGCTTATGTATTTTATGCACTTAAATACATCATTCTAAGAAGAGATTCATAGGTTTCAACATATTGCCAAAGGGGTCCATAAAAAAATTAACAAATTCCATCTACAATGTGTCCGATAAGTAGTTGAGTAGTCTCTGCTAGAAAGACCTCTAGTTTTAGAGGCCTCATTAGCATGTAAAACATCCAATTCTATTTATGTATTTTGTGTGTATAAACCCTGTCCCACAGCCCATTGATGCAGGATATTCTCCTTACTGGTAGTGACGAAGGTCCTGCCCTACCTGACGGGCAGGGCAGAGTCGGTGAAAGTTTCAGTTCTCAGCCAGTGACACTTTCTCCCCTCAAAGGACAAAGCAATCAAAAGTTATATGGAGACTGATGATATACACTAGTCTAATAATATTTAAGGGAACAGACAGACATACTTCTAGCCTAGTATCCTCTTTCTCTGAAGAGAGCAGAGTGGTCCTCTGCCCCAAACTCCTGCTTCCCCTCCTAGCAGGAATGACTCTTGCAGAAAGGGGGCAGGTGGAGGTGGGTGGAAGATCTAGAGATATCTGCTCTGCTCGTCTTTCATCCAAATGCAACAAAAAGATCCTAGTCATATGTGGGCTTCTCTACACAGGTGGGGCCAATTTACTTCCTTAGACTTGTAATGCTTAATTTCATCGAGTTATTTGAACTAAAAACTTGTTCCCTCTAGCTTCGGCCCATTGGTTCCAGCTCTGCCATCTCAGGTTAAGAAGGATAAATAATCTCCTTTAAATATTACATTATATAATGGAAATGCCCTGGACTTAGGCGTATACCTTCAGATTTTGGCTCTGACATTTCCAACCTCAGTTTCCTCATCTATAAAATAAAAGAGTTGGACTAGATGGTCTCTAAGGTTCTTTCTAGGTATAAAACACTATACATTTCTTATAAATAAGTAAACCTGTAAAATATATTAAATTGATAGTGTCCTCACCCTTTAGCATCCTGCTAAATAACCTCAATCCCTTCATTTACTTAATCATCAAAACCTAGCCCTACAACTCAAACTGCATGAAGGACAGCATAAAAAGCATCTTGGTGTAGTAGGAAAAAAGTACTTAGATTGTAGACAGACAGATTTGGGTTTAAAATTCTGCCCTGATGTCTACTATGTGACCCTGGGCAAGTCACTTAACTTTTCTGATCCTCAGTTTTCTTGTTTATAAAATAAAAGAGCTAGATTATAGGTCATCTGAATGTCCTGGCCTGCTCTAAATCCATAATCCTCTGATTTCTATACAAATCTCAGAATTGTAATGGGACTGCTAGGTGGCTTTTTCTAAGTCTGGAATCAGGAAGACTCATCTCCCTGAATTCAAATCCAACCACAGCCACTTAGTAGCTGTGAGACCCTGGGTAAATCATTTAATTCTATTTGCCTCAGTTTCCTCATCTGGAAAAGGAAATGATAAACCATTCCAGTATTTTTGTCAAGAAAACCCCAAATGGGGATGGCTAGGTGGTGCAGTGAATAGAGCACCGGCCAGAGAGTCAGGAGGACCTGAGTTCGAATCCGACCTCAGACACTTAACACTTACTAGCTGTGTGACCTTGGGCAAGTCACTTAACCCCAATTGCCCTGCCCTCCCCCCTCCAAAAAGAAAAAAAAAACCCAAAAAACAAAAAAATAAGAAAACCCCAAATGGGGTCACAAAGAGTTGGACACGACTGAAAACAACTGAAAAACAAAGTCAATTCAATTTTCTTTTCTTCAAAACATGTTTCTGCTTCTGACTTCCTACTTTTGAAAGTATTATTAAACTGTCAGAGTGGGAAAATGCTATAGATAGTTGTTAACCTAGTTCTTAGTAAAGTATTTGCTAGTTTTTCATGCTACTCTCATGGAAAATGTGGAAATATTGAATAGTATAGTCGATTTTGGAACTGATGAAAACCTGAGATGCAAAAATAATCTTTAATGGCTTGATCTCTATTTGGAAGGAAATCCATAGTAAAATAGCTCAGGGATCTGTGCTCAAACCTGTGATGGTCAACATCAAAATAAAACAATAACTTGAATGTAGATAGATAGAAAGATAGATAGATAGATAGATAGATAGATAGAGAGATAGATAGATAGAAAGAAAGAAAGAAAGAAAGAAAGAAAGAAAGAAAGAAAGAAAGAAAGATAGATAGATAGATAGATAGATGGATAGATGGATAGATGGATAGATAGAAAGATAGATGGTTAGATGGATAGATAGATAAATAAATAGAAAGATAGATAGATAGAAAGATAGATAGATAGATAGATAGATAGATAGATAGATAGATAGAGATGGACAGATGGATAGATGAATAGACAGCATGTTAATGAAATTTGCAGTTGACAAAAAGCTGGAAGTAATAGATATAGGATTTAAAAAGATTTTGATAGACTAAAACATTGCACTGAATATTATTAGAAGAAATTCAATAGGAATAAATTTTGCATTATTTACATGAGTTAAAAAATCAACTCCACAAATGCAAAAAGCCCATTATACTGTGAATATTACATTTGTTTTATAGTCTGAGATTGTATTGGCAAGCCTTTTTGGCTTCTATATCACACTGTTGACTCATAGACTCATATAAAATCCATTAAAATCCCAGATCATTTTAAATAACCTATTGTCAAGCCACAACTGTCTAATCTTCTATTTATTCAGCTTATTTTTCTAAACCTTAAGTGTCAGATTGTAGATTCATCTATAAAACCTCATCTTATTAAATTTTTCATCTTTCAAGATCTTTTTAGATTCTGATTCTGTCACCTAATGATTTAACTGTATTTCTAGTCATTTGAAAATTTGAGCTACACTTTCCCTCAAGTTCAGAAATAAAAATGTTGAACACTGTGGGGCCAAGGACAGTGCTTTGGAGAACTCTGTCAGAGAAGCCTTCTAGTAGATAATGAACAATTAATAACAACTCTTTGCCTCCATCTGATCTATTATTCTATTCTCATCTCTCCATCTTGTCTAGGTGGAAGACTACCATGGGAAACTGCATTACAGGAAAACGCATTACTGGAATCTAGCTATGTTTAGAGCATTTCATTGAGCTAATAATTTAATAATTCTATCAAAAAAGAAAATCCAAATAATGTCAGTTTGTCCACAACTTGTTCTTTTTTTTTTTTTTGCTTTTTTTGGAGTGCAATTGGGGTTCAGTGACTTGCCCAAAGTCCCACGGCTAGTGAGTGTGTCAAGTGTCTGAGGACGGATTTGAACTCAGGTCCTACTGACTCCAGGGCCAGTGCTCTACTCACTGTGCCACCTAGCCTCCCCCAGAACTTGTTCTTAAGAGTGAAAAGAATTCTTAACCTTAAGTCAGGAGAGAACAGGATTCAAATTCTAACTCAGATACTTATTAGCTTTGTTTCTGTGGTAAAAATTTGAAGCTTAGTTTCTACACCTGTAAAACTGAGATAATAATACCTTTAGTACCAATGTCATAGACTGGTTTTGATAATCAAGTAAGATAATGTATATAAAGCTATTTGCAAATCTCAAAGCAAAACATAAATGTTTTCTCTTAATGACATTGCTGCTTCCCTAAATCTTCACAAATCATGCCTTTAATAATATATCTTACTGCTTTCCAGGATGAGAAAGGAAGCTTACCAGTTTATAGTTTCCACAATTCATCTTCAACTTCTTCAAAAATTCGGTCAAAATTTGTTTCTCTGCTGTCACACTCGAAGTCTTCTGTTCTCCATGATCCCTCATAGATGTTTAAAAACTGAGATCCTTTAAAACACTTCAATAAGCTAGGTGCTTGTAATTCAAGGAGAGGAGAGGGAAGGTGAGGAGAGGAAGGAGGGAAAGAGAGAAGGAGAAGGAAAAGGAGGAATAGGAGGAGGAGGAGTAGAAGGAGAAAGAGAAGAAAGAGAGAGAGAGAGAGAGAGAGAGAGAGAGAGAGAGAGAGAGAGAGAGAGAGAGAGAGTGTATTTCTAAAATTAATTTGGGTTTCAATTCACTTGTAAGTATTTTTGTCCCCTTTTCAAATTTTCAACTCTGGCATTCATACTCCACAAAAACAACAAAATGGAATGAATACTTCTGCATTCTTTCTGGGACTGACTATCATCTCCCCATCCAACACTAAACATGAGGCCTTTATCTTTTCTTACTCCCCAGACATAGCTTAAAAATCTCTTTGTGTTAGCACATATTTTCCACAAGTTTTTAGCCTCTTTGATATTCTTCTTTCAGCACTGTTCCATGATTTGTCGTGTGCATTTAATTTCATCTTGCGAACATCACCTTTTAAAATCATAGGTCACTAGAGCCATGTTAGTGTGTTTGGTCTTCACCTTCCATTTTAAATTCTTCATCAGAATGATTTCTAATTTGGCAATCAGAAGTTCTCTCTGGAAAGTATCTCATTCCCACTTAGGCAGTTTTAATTTTAGAGTCTAAGACCCTTGGCTTGTAGCTATATTTACCTCAACATTTTTGAATCTATGTTCTTTCGGTCTAATATACATGTCAGATTTCCCTCTTTATCTATCACTAACAAGAAGGTGATTAGACCACTTTCTTACAATTCGCTCATCATTTCTATTTCACCAGTCACTTTTTCATTGATTCAGAATAGCTGCTGTTTCCTTTACTCCCTCAAAATTCAAAAAGTTCAGTATTCAGCAAGGGAAAACAATGTTTTGTCAAATTATCAGACATTCAACAATTATAGAGATAGTTGAAGCCTCTTATCATAAGTATATTCTTCCTTCATGCCATTTTAGTGATCTGTGTCAGGAATTCCTCATCACTTGCAAGGAATTGGGAGATCTCCATCTCTCTTATGTGAAGACCATCAAAGAGGCCACTATCTTTCAATTACAGAATAGGCAAAGGGGATTAAAGCATAAAAAGACTGGAAAGGTAGGGAGGGAACCAGGTTATAAAGGGTATTAAAAGTTAAGCTAAGGATTTTATATATGCTTCTTGAAGTAATAATAGGGAGTCACCGAAGATTATTGAATAGTGGGGGTGACACGGTCAGAACTGAATATTTAGGAAGAACACTTTGATGATTGACTTGAAGATCTACTATGGTTGGGGGAGAATTTGAGTCAGGAAAATCATAATCATTGTAATGATTCAGTTCAGAGGTGATCATTTCTGTTTCTACTTCCATTTGTCTTTACCCAGATTCTCTTAACTTTTTACCTCTGAATCTCTGCACAGACAAATGTTACCTTAACACAGAGGGATATTCTGTTGTCCAATTTGCCTCATCTGAATATTTCTTGTTCTTAAAACAGGTTTAATTTTCATAACAATATCATGAGTGAGTTCAAGAAAAGATTCCCAAATTAAATAGAGAATACGTGAATATCATTGAAGCCATCTTAATGTGTTATCTCAATTTCTTAATCTTTGTGATATTGTCAATATTTTGTCAATATTGTCCTTTGACAATAAAGTGAGACAGTTGGAATGGTTCTTGAGAAAGATGACATTAAGAGACTGAACTGGTAGACTAGCTCCACATGCATAGAGTCTGTAATTTTGTTCATAATTTTCTATCTTTTCATTCCTAATGTTGTGATCTGTATATAATCTCTTTAATTGATACCAGTTTATTTGAATAATTAAGTGAAATGTCAGTAATAACTATGTACCTGAATTGGATCATGGGATCATAGATATAGTATGGGAAGGGTCCTTCTATACACTTTAGTCCAAAATTCTTTTTTAACAGGTGAGGAAAGCAAGACCCAGAAAGGTTATTTGTGCAGTGTCACACAGCAAATAAGAGTCAGAGGTAGCATTTGAGCCCATGGCTTCCTGACTCTACTGAAATGAATTGCCCAAAGAAGAAAAATATAGAAGACAAAGGATACCAACAACTGAAAATGACTAATAGATTCCACCCTTTGGGGCAGATAGAAATGGTAGGCATATATTCAGAGGTGAAGGAGGTATTAGGGGATGAATGTTAGGTGGCTAAAGAAGTACAGTGGAAGGGATCTGAGATATCCATATTCTTCTGACAGCTAATAACTAGATCATGACCCAAGTTGAAAAGTCATGTAATGCCTCTGATCCTTTTGGATGAAGGATGATGATGATGATGATGATGATGATGAAGAAGACGAAGAAGAAGAAGAAGAAGAGGGAGAGGAGGGGGGAAGAGGAGGGGGAGAAGGAGGAGATGGAGAAGAAGGAGAAGCAAAAGAGGAGAAAGAAAAGCAGAAGGAGAAGGAAAAGAAAGAGAAGGAGTTAGATCATTTTAAGGATTCCTTCCAGCTCCTTTTTATGCTGACTCTACATCCCATTGAACTTAATGTGGAATCAGAAAGCTAGGAAGGGAGATCCGTAAACATCAAGAGGGATTTCCTTTATCAGTACTTAGTTTAATGCTATATCCCTTTCAAGCCCAGTTCAAGCCCTATATGTTGCATGTAGCCTTTTCCAAATACTCAAACCTATAATAATTTCTGATATTAATGACTTTTCTAAGTATTATCTTTTTATCTAAAAATAAATTAATATTTTATTTCCCCCAATTACATGTAAAAACATTTTAACATTCTTTAAAAAAACTGAGTTCCAAATCTCCCCTCCTCCCCATTCCCTTCCCCACTCATTGAGAATACAAACAAATTGATATATGTTACACACGTACAGTCATGCAAAACATATTTCCATGTTAGTCATGTTTTGAAAGAAAATAGACAAAAGATTAAGAAAGTAAAGAGTAATTACCCTTTGATCTGCATTCAGATTCCATCACTTTCTCTAGAGATGGATAGAATTTTTCATAATAAATCCTGCAGAATTGTCTCAGATCATTGTATTGCTAAGAATAGCTAAGTCATTCACAGCTGATCATCACACAATATTGCTGTTCCCAAGTATTACCTTCCATGGGTCAGGTGCATTTGACTAGTCTCCACAGCAAGATTATTAACATCTCCTTGAGAACAGAGATAAACATCTTAGGTTTCATTGGTGTTCTCTTGTTGAACCAGTTTTTAGCTTTCTCTCTAAAGGTGGACAGTCATGATAGGGTCTGTTTTGGCAGAGAAAGTATAAAATAATCATAAGAATTTTTAGAGGTTGGAATGTTTTAGGCTACAAGTATTTTTATACCAGTGCCTATCATGGACAAATGAAAAGACAAAAAAGCGAAAGTGTTAATAACAAAAGTTATGAAGAGGAAACATCTCAGAACTAGTTGGATTACAAAATTCAGGATAAAGAGGTAATTCCAATAAGAGATGTCCCCAATGTCCCATCTGAATTTACTTCTGATGCCACTGATTCAGTTTGTTTAGGAGGTTCAGACTCCTAATTTCATTTGTGTGGAGTGAGATCTCCTAGTATAGAAACTCTCTTACATGTGTAAGTCAGTCTTTCCTCTTTAATTGTTAATCTTAGAGTTTCTTGGGGGAACTGATAAGATAAATGACTTGTCCATGGCCAAACACCTTAATTTGATGATGGCAAGGTTTAAAATTAGAACCTCCTGACTCCAAGTCTGCCTTTCTTGAAACAACACTACAATGTATCTGGCAGCAGATGTTACTAGTTGCTTTTAAGTATTACCATGGTACATTTGATAGAGTGCTGTGCCTGGAGTCAGAAAGAACCTGAGGTCAAATCCAGATACAGAGACTTACCAGCTATGTGACCCTGGCCAAGTCACTTAATCTCATTTGCTTCAGTTTCCTCACCTGTAAAGTGGAGATGATAATGGCATCTACCTTCTATGGTTGTTGTAAGGATCAAATGAGATAATATGTAAAGTGCCTAGCACATTTTGTTGTTCAGTCATTGTTTAGTCATTTTTCAATTGTGTATGACTCTCCACGACTTCTTTTAGGGATTTCTTGGCAAAGATAATGGGATGATTTGCTATTTCCTTCTCCAGCTCATTTTACAGATGAAGAGACTGAGACATGTTAAATAAATTGCCCGGGGTCACACAGCTAGTAGGTTTCTGATGCCAGACTTGAACTCATGATGAGGAGTCTTACTGACTCCAGGGCTGGCATATAGTAGGTACTTAATAAATATTTAATGATTGAGCAAGCAAAATGACAAAGCCAGTTTAAGTACAAAAAGACCTTCATGAGCACTACACAGAGAACTTAAGAACAATCCTCTTAAAAGTTTTAAAGAAAAAGTTGTGAGTAATTAAGACAAGTCCCTCTAATACTGTAATTTATTATTTCTTTAGCCGATTCTTTAATTTGTTTGTGTATTTGATTTTGATTTAATTTCTTTGTATTTTTGACTATTTGTTACCTCTTTTGTGATTGCATTGCTGTCCTGAGCTCTAGGTGAAGACACTACTGTTGCAGGTTAATTGATGCTTTTCAATTTATAGTCTTAGATAATTGCTTAAAGGAAACAATAGTAATTATAATAGCTCATATTTACATAACAGTGAAGTTTATGAACCACTATATTTCCTCACTTGATCCCCTTGACAATCCCTCCAGGTAGGTGCTAATATTATTCTCATTTTGCACATTAGGAAACTGAAAAGGAGAAAAGTGATTTGATCAGGGTCATTGTAAAGCCAAGCACTAGCAGCTTTTCAGAAGAATGCTACTGTGAACAACTTCTAATGTTCTGATTACACAGTATCATGAACACTCTATTCCATAACAAAGCAAAACAAAACATTCACAGTATATCAAACTACAGCATTCACAATATTACAGCTTATCACAGAAAATCAAAATATAGCATTCACGACAACTTATCACAGAGAATGGCCACGTAGTAAGGCTTAACAAAGCCACAAACAGACAAAGTCTTAAATCCCTCACAGTCATGCTTCCTCAGTCTTCAACAGCACTGGCTAGCCCTCAGAAATCCTCTACAACTTCTTAGCAGCTCTGGCCAGCCCTCAGACTCGTCAGAAATTTCAGCTGGTTCCCAAAATCAAAATCACTCCATCCAGGCTTTCAAAATCAAAATCATTCTCTCAAACCGAGGAAGGGCTTTCCTCTTCAGGTTCCATGGAACCTGCTCCAAAAAAATCTCCCTCTCCCTCTCTGGGACTTTTCTTATATACACACAGCATTAGCTTCCTGTTTCAGCCAATCCCTTCCTGTTATGTCAGCAATAGGAGACAGGAGCTCATACCTTCTGTTTCTCCAAAAGATGCTTGATCAATTACTAAGTGCTAAGTACCTGTCATACAGGCAACATTTTTCAAAATCAAGGCTTGAACCGAGGTTTTCTGGTTCAGAGGCATAATTCTTTACATGTCTTGTCATTCATGTAAATGAATGGGAAAGGAAAACTATTGCGTAAAGCCTCAGCACCTTACCAGGTGACTTAGCACAACCATTATTATTCCTGGTAATAAAACAAATTTATAGCAAGTGGTCCCATCTTTTTTCATTGAATAAGTTGCTATTCAATATTTCTAGCTACATGGAATAAAACTGATGAGAAAATATGTGGGTTTAAAAAAAAATCAGCCTTATGGTATCTGGTGCCATTAGTAGGCAAGAAAGAAAGACAGAAGGAGAAGGGAGGAGGGAGTAATAGAAGATGGGGAAAGAGGAGAAGGGAGAGGTTATTTTACTCTTAGTGTGAGTATTATTGTTATTTTTTTATTGCTAGGGTTTTATAGAAATATTTAAAGTTAGAGGCTTCTGCCACTGTACTGCATTTTAAAAACCACTGACCTGAGGGATTCCCTACAATTTCCAAGTATCACGACATCACAAGACACAAAAGAGAGGATTGCATTCAGAATCCTTTACTCTCATAAGGGACAAACTTGGAACAATCAGAACAGTACATACAATTCTAGGCGAGCCCAAAAAAGCAGCTGTGCCCTTTGGAAAGCTTTTTGTTTTGAGCTTTTGAACACATCATGCTTAGATTAAGGCAGCTTCCTTTGTTCATTCATCCTATCTCCTTACTGGCTAAGAGGCTGGTCTTAAATGCAAATGTATTTCTCATTTTGGGCTCTGTAGACTTTTCATTCCCCTAGTAGAGAGGGCAATGTTTGAACTTCTATTTAAGGCTCAGAGTGATGATGATTTGGGCTTTCTGTAGAATTGGGGAGTTTCTTTGTCTTGTGGGAAATTAAATAGGACTGGTCATTGTAATGAAAGCTCCTTCCACCCTCCTAAAGGGTGGGTGATCAGGGTTTTACCAATGTATCCAAAGGAAAAAAAAAGAATAGGTCATAATTTTCCCTTTCTTTCATCTACATACAAAGGGAGAGGGTCCGTGTCTAGATGATTAAAATTATAAAGGGAATCTGTTTTTGCTTCCTCTAGAATGAATTATATCTAATACATTTCCATCCTTTTAGAAAACATTCTTACCCCCCTTATTTTTGTTCCTCAAAAAATTGTAAGGACAGCCGCAATTTACTCATCAATTTTTATATGACTGTCAGTTTTGTAGTAAGATACCCTGTTGAGAGATCTGGATGCCTTTAAAGAGTGAGCAAAAGTTTATTATGATTGACAATTATGTAAGGCCTAGGGAAGTCATGGGATTATAGATCTAATGCCAGCAAGGACTTTGGGGATCTAATACTAATGGTAACTAACATTTACATCATACTTTCTATGTGCTAGGCACTGTGCTAAGGGCTTTACAATTATTCTCTCTTTTGATCCTTGCAACAACCTGGGGCCCTTTACCCACTTCCCCAACTGCCTGTCTGTGGCAACCACTTTGTTTTTGGGAAAGAGCTGGCTATCACAGTGGATAAGCACTGGACTGGGAATTAAGAGGGGCAGCTAGGGGGTACAGTGGATGGAGTGTGGGGCCTGGAGTCAGGAAAACTCCTCTTCCTGAGTTCAAATCTGGGTTGTTCCTGGGCAAGTCACTTAACTCTCTTTGACTCAGTTTCTTCACCTATAAAATGGGCTGGAGAAGGAAATGGCAAACTACTCCAATATTTCTGCCAAGGAAACCCCAAAGGGGATCACAAAGAGTCAAATGTGGCTGAAAGAGACTGAACAACACGAAAGGTCACATTTGGTCTCAGACACTTAACTAGTGGGGTGATCCTGACAAGTCACTTAACCTCCATTTGCCCAACTTTTCTTGCCTGTAGAAATGGGGATAATAACCGTATCTATTTTCAAAGGTTGCTGTGGGGGATAAATGGGATAACATTAGTAAAGCAGTTGGCATTGTGCCTGGCACATAGGAGGCCCTTAATAAATCCTCGTTTCCTTCCTTCCATACTGCCTCCAGTTAAAAGGAAGTTTTCCCCAAGAAAATACTCCAATACCCAAACGTCTCTATTTTATGTTTATGTTATCAAAAGATTGGCCAATGACAGACATCAGTAATAACAGGGGTATCATGAAATAATATGCAAGGGACCCTAAGATCTTTTTTCTAATCATTCACACCTCTGTGATTGTGCAGGCTCACCCAGAAAATACCATAGTAAAGAATAATAAAGCAGACGTGTCCCCAGGGAATAGTCACTAGATAATGCAGAGCTCAGAGAACAGAGGATGCTTTCCCTTTCCAGATATGCAAAATGTTTTACCTTTTCTCTCTGGTGTCCTTGGGCTTCGCTTTGCTGTGCTGGGTGAAATTCTCACATGGACACATAAGTATGGCTCTTTTCAAAACACATCAAAAGTGAAGAAAATTCTGCCCCATCTCCTCTTTGTGTAGAAAAGTTCAGGATTATGTTCCCAGGTCACATCGCTTATCCATTCATTATCCCATTTCCTAGGGAGGCTTTGGGTGGGTAGGAAATAAACATTCATGTAATACCTACTATGTGCCAGGCAAAGGTGCATAGCTTTTGAAAATATTATCTAATTTCATCTTCACAAGGTGTTATTATTATCTTCATTTCACAGTAGAGGAAACTGAGGAAAACAAAGGTTAAAATGGCTTGCCCAGAATCATACAACTAGTAAGTGTCAGAGGATAGATTTGAACTCAAGTCTTCCTGGCTTTGGGCTCAGTATTTCATCCAGTGCCCCTCCAGCGGTCTCTTTCCATGTCACTGTCACCTCCTGATGAGGTCCCTATCACCTGTGGCTGAGACTAGAAAACAGTTCACTCTAGTCTACCAACGTAGTGAAGAGAACAAGAAAAAAACCAAACAAGCTTCCCATGATATCTTGAGTTAGAACGAAACCTAGCCATGCCCAATTTGCACTTTAGAACTGCAATTCCAGCCCATGTTGTCATGTAGTTTCAAAACTAAACTTTTTTTTTTCAGGCAATCAGGGTTAAGTGATTCCCAGGGTTATGCAGTTTTTAAATGTCTGAGCCAGGTTTGAAGTCTGTTCCTCCTGACTCCAGGGCTGTCTACTGTACCATCTAACTGCCCCAGAACTAGACTTTTTCTCCCCCCACTTTTATTTTTGGAGGGGGGCACTGCAAGGCAATTGGGATTAAGTGACTTGCCCAAGGTCACATAGCTATTAAATGTGTCAAGCGTCTGAGGCCGAATTTGAACTCAGATCCTCCTGAGTCCAGGACCAGTGTGTTATCCACTGTACCACCTAGCTGCCCCAGAACTAGATTTCTTCTAGATACTCTTCTGACCCACTCTTATACATTTTTTGCAAACTTCATCTATTTATACTCAGTTGTTGGTCACTTGATGTGACTAGACATGACCAACATGGATTAATGATTGCTGTGTGGGTACCTGGAGGAGAGTGAGCTGGGAAATTAATCACTTCAAGGACATACTGGAGCATCATTTGAAGTGATGTTTCTTTGGTGCCAGAAGACAGTAGCATATGCATGAGGGCAGAAAGTGATGATCAAAGATGGGAAGACTCATCATGAGCACAACCATTGTGTTAATATGGAGGAGATGGAATGCAGCTGCAAAAGACACCAGGCAATAGTAATCCAGGAAGACTTGCATTAGCAGTTAGATGTCTGCTGTTTTATCCATATCTATGCCCTAGGAAGGAAATGCTTCATCAGCAACTTTGAATATAAAGGAAAACAATATTCATCTGGATACAAGTGGAGACATAAACCATCTGTCTCTACTTTTCACTTGAATATTACAACAATAGTCTCTTCCCCCTCCCACAAATATGTAACAATCAAATGATTCTCCATCCTAAGGAAAATCTTTTCAGTCACTATAGTTTTAGCTCTTTTCATGCTTTAGGGACAACCTGGCAAAATGGCTAGAGAGAGCTTGGGTTCCAGTCCAGACTGACATTGAACTTGATGTGTGACCCTGGGCAAGTAAAATTTCTCAGTTTCCAATGAAACTGTCTAAGACATGAGTTCTTAAATTTTTCTCATCTCATGGATCCTTTTAGGAATCTAGTGAAGACTATGGACCCCTTTTCAGACTATTTTTTAATGCATTATATATTATTTATAAGATCATCTATTTGTCATCATCATCATCATCATCTACTCATCCATACTAACAAGTTCACAGTACCCAGGTTAAGAACCTCTGCTCCAATTGCAGCTTAGGCATTAGAGCTCACATTAGGAGAGGGAATCTCCTTATCAGAAAGTGCTGGGGGGCAGAGTTAAGATGGCAGCTTAGAAACAGGAGAACTCCCTGGTTCCCCCCATAACCACCTCAAATACCGATAAAATATGACTCTAAACAAATTTTAGAGCTCCAGAACTCATAAAATGACAGAGAAACAAGGCTCTCGCTAAAGGCAGCCTGGCAGACAGATGGAAAGGGCTCATTGCAGCATGCTGGGAGCAGAGCTCAGCCCCATGTGCTTTTAGCCCCAGGCAGTCCAGGAGAAGCCCTGGTTGGAGCTTTCAGGAGAGAAGATCACTGGAAGCTGTGGCAGTTTCAAGAATTACAAACCCATAAGAGCCAAGGACAAAGGGAAAACGTCAGTGGAACTTGGCTAAATTTGGGAGAGAGAAGCAGGTCCAGCTACCTGCCCCCAGGGCAAGAAAGCAGCAGAAGTAGCAGCTCTGCAGCTGCCTCCAGGTGGCTGCTTCAGAAGCTTCTCACCTGTAGATTGCGGGGGAGCCAAATGATCATTCAGAAGCTAAATGCTCTTGCCTTGACCTGCCTGGATTGGGATGCAGTCTTGGGTGCTGGTCCTGAGGTGCAGTTTTAGTAAGCCAAAGCTGGAGGGGGCTGCAGAGATGGTGGTGGTCTCCTAATATCTCCAGCAGCTGTGAAAACCCCAGCAATTTGGGACAGAGCTCTCCCCTCTGAAAGCAGATTTCTACTGGGCCCAAAATTCAAGC
>JAQQSU010002103.1:0-14778 GCA_028627135.1 Pseudochirops cupreus | reverse complement strand
CTCTCCTCACGCACGCAACTGCTCAGCATCCAGGCAGCTTGGTCCCAGCAGCTCTGGCCCCTGGCAGTTCCTGCCCCAGGCAGTCCTCAGAAGGAGTTCTTAGCAGAGATTCTGCCCTGCTCAAAGCAAAAGGAGTTCGCAACCGCAGCCACTGCCTCTGACG
Organism: Pseudochirops cupreus; assembly: GCA_028627135.1. Classification (NCBI taxonomy): domain Eukaryota; kingdom Metazoa; phylum Chordata; class Mammalia; order Diprotodontia; family Pseudocheiridae; genus Pseudochirops; species Pseudochirops cupreus. The sequence goes on along the minus strand of JAQQSU010002103.1, from coordinate 14,615 downwards.
CCTCTTCCAGTCAGCATCGCACAGAGACTAGCTTGGTTCCGGTGTTCTCTTGCTCCACCCCTTCCTGCTACATCAGCAAGCTCAAGGGGCATGGAAGATCTTCAAATCCCAGTATCGTTACAATCAGTAACATCAAAGGTTCAGTTTTAAAAGAACTAAGTTCTCTTTAGAAAGATAATTCACTCCAAAGGTTTTTTTTTTATGAATCATTTCATTTAATAATGTTTTTCATGTTCAAGCAATGTGTTCTTTCTCATAGTGAATAGAAAAACAATTTATCTTTCCTTCTGAATGTTTATGAATGACAACTACAAGCTAGTTAAATCATGTTACAAGATGCATCCATCAGGTATGGGTGATAAAGGAAGAACTCAAGTGCCTTCCCTATTAACCTTAGCTGAAAAGCAGAAATCTGGAGCAAAAGGTGTAGGGTAGTGAAAAGAAGTGCTTTCTGAAGTGTTAGAGTACAATAGCAGTGGGAGATTTAGTTCAATTCTGGACAAATCCTGCTTTCTTTAGAAAGAACATACAAACGCAGACATTTTGTGAATAAGTTATACAAACTGAGGTTTGTTCGTTTGTTTTGGCATGATAAAATAATAAATAACACATTCTCATTTGCTGTTGCCTTATAGTAATGGGACACTAAATTTCTGAATTCACACAAGCCCAAGTATAAGCCAACACAATTATTTCCATTTTCAATGGACCTAAAATATTTATTCCCATTTTCAAGTTGCTCCAATACAAAACATGAAAAGTAGATTTCAAAACAAGAGCTAAACAGACTTTTAAATCAAATAGTAAAGATGCATCCAGGTGGATATCCATTACACAGAAAAATTCTGTTCAGTTTTAAGAGAGAAAATATCCTAAAGAGTCATATATGTCCTTTTGGTACCAGACTTCTTCTGGGAGGATAATGTAGATATATATTTGAATAAAAGTATAAGACAGGTATGGCTAGTAGGTGTAAATTATAATCTCAACATCTTCAAGAATTATGTATAAACATCTTTCACCTTCAATATCAATGAATCTTCAGACTTTCTTTAATTTAGCTCAATTTAGACTACATCATATGCCTGCTTAAAATTTAATCTTCTTAGAAGTAACACTTTCTATTTTATTGCTCCAAATGTTTTAGCTTGTTTTTAGTTAAAGGTAATTTTTAATTACTAACAGTATTTTGTAATACCTGGCCATTAAGAAGTACAGCACATGCTGAAAATAAGTTACCAATGGAGTTCTTTTCAGATTCCATTTTTCCTTGATATAATTATCAGAGTAGAAAAGTGTGGGCAAAATTTTCTCCTTATTTTTTGCCTGATAAGGGTGGCTGTTGATAAATGGTTGCAGAACTTTACACATAATAATTTAATTTTTATTATTTTAATTACTGTAATTCACAAAAATCAAAGCAAATAATAGTATACTTGAATATATTCATTTAGGGAGCTCCACATGTGATGGTTTAATCTTACATGCACTGAAAGCCCAGCTCTTTACCTTGAGATAATTACCTTTATTTCCCAATTTATTTTTGATCACTGACCACATTCAACCACATAGAATTAGCACAATTATAATGGATTTTTTCCTCACTGTCTTAAATGTACATAGTACATAAGTTTGACAAGGAAAGAAAGTTAATAGATTAATAACATGAGGAGCAATAATCAGATCTCCTTTCTTATGTTCATGTTTTCTTTTAATATTTTGGATTTATGTATAAATTTGAAATGTTTGACTTTTTATTAAGATCTACTCATTGTGTCTCAATTAATGTGAAAATATTTTGTGATCTTTGCAAATACATAATAATTACATAAGTTTAGCCTTGATTAATGAACTCACTGTCTTTGAATGTTGTGGAATTAATTCTTAAATCTGTTTCCCTCAAATCTCTGAAAAAAACACAATTATAGTTTCTGAATATTGTAGAATTTTGTGGATCCCTGATATTGTTAATATGAGATTGCTTCACAGAAACTGAGACTACAACATCACTCTGACATTTAAGTTTAATCTTCTTGATCTACTTCAACCAAAGGTGGCCTGAAATCCATTCTTCTAAGGATGAATATCTTGGCACAGGCTAGTATGGGCTCAGACATAAGCACAATCTTAGAAATAAAAGCCAAAATAAAACTGTTCTTCAGAACTCTCAACTACCAACTGATAAGCAGCAATGAGATTTTCTGTTTTTTTTTTATATTGCTCCCACTAGTGCCTTCCTAACAATGTCATACCACTCAATATAATCATCACCATGGTCAGAAATAAACTAACTGTGAAGAGATATTGAATATCTCACTCTGACATTTCAATGCAACAAGTCAGCATGGAAAAGGTTTATATGTAGATTGTGTAGAAGATATAATTTTATTACCTAGGAGGAAAATCTCTAAATCCAAGTATATTTGAAATTTCAATCATCCAGCTATTTTTACTTGTGACAATAAAGTTATTTTTGAATTGTTTCTGCTTGTTAGGATTCCAATATTCTGCTCCCAAGTCCATTGAACTAAATCCAATGAGAGTGAACTGAAATCCTCACTGGCTTAAAATATCAGTGAAAATCTAAACCCTTGTCCAGCCAAACTCCAGAAAGTTTTATTTTCTTAATTCACATTTTGGTATATTTGGATTAATTTATGATTGAGTAATTAATAAGATAAAAGAATAACTTTTTCTGTAACAGAATTAACTTTAGTAGTTTCCTATCAACAATTTAAAGTATTCCAAACAGTTAGGTTTGAAAGTTGAAAATCAAAGCAAATAAACTGCAGGAGTATGCTCTTTACCATAAGAGTTGAGATAAAAAATCATCTGGGTTTTTAGGATACCAGTGTCAAATAGTATTGTTTTCAGGAACACATGGTAGTTCAATCTATAAACATTGTGTTTTGTATTCTGTTGTAGAAAATTTCTGGTTTTGTTGTAGTAGAAGTGATAGTGGTGTTTGTTGCTTTTTGTGTTAATTTGTTTATTTTAATATTATGCAAAATATGAAATGCATTACATCATTGAAGCAGCAAAGATATTCTCAGTCTCATTGTATATAAGATAAATAAAATGGGCTAAAGAAGTTTTTGAATTATTTATCAATTCTATAATTATGGGGCCCAAAAATAGTTGTTAAGTATTGTTTGGGCGAGGACCTATTGTTGTCCAATTCATGAGATACAGAGCGAATTTAGTTTAGGGCTTTGTCTTTGAAAAATGAATCTAGCCAGTAATCCCTAGGCAACTAGGTAATTTTTTACCATCAAAATAACCTGCCTTTGGGCAGAACACCTTCAGTTTATGGAAGAGGAGACCTGTCTGAATGGGGACCCAGCTATCATCTTCTAGTTGGGTCACCTTGTCCTGTACCCTCCTCATTTCTCCTTTTGTTCCCTTTCCTTCATTCCCTTACCAAACTCTAACATTGTCTGACATTACTCTGTCCAAAGGAAAATAAATTTTGATGGCCAAAATAAAACTCTAGTGAGGATGGAAAGAGAGAGAGAGAGAAAAGAACAAATGGGTTGGGGGAGGAATAAGATGGAGAAAAAGACCTAGATAGTAATCATAACTATGAATGTGAATGGTACAAACTGTTCCATAAAACTGAAGTGGATAGCAGATTGGAGTAAGACCCATAATCTTAAATATGTTGTTTACAAGAAACATATTTGAAACAGGGTGATACACAAAGAGTAAAGTTAAAAAGATGAAGTAAAATATATTATTCTTTAGATGAAGTTAAAAAAAAAAGCAGAGGTAGCAATCCTGATATCAGAAAAAGCAAAAGCAAAAATAGATTTAATTAAAAGAGATAAGGAAGGAAACTACATTTTGCTAAAGGATATCACAGACAATGAAGTAAAATCATTTCAAAATATGTATGCACCAAGTGGAATAGCATCCAAAATCTTGGAAGAGAAGTTAAGGGAGTTAAAGGATGAAATAGATAGCAAAACTATATGAGTGAGAACCTCAACTTCCCCCTCTCAAAACCAGAAAAATTTAACCTGAAAATAAACAAGAAAGAAGTTAAGGAGATAAATAGAATTTTAGTAAAGTTAGATATGATAGATATCTAGGGAAGACTGAATGGGAATAAAAAAAAATATGTCCCTTTTTCTCACTGGTAATAGCACCTACACAAAAAATGACCCTGCTGTGGTGGCTATGTGGCTCAGTGAACAGAACACTGGCCCTGGAGTCAGGAGGATCTGCATTCACATCTGGCCTCAGACACTTAACACTTACAAGCTTTGTGACCTTGGGTAACTCACTTAAGCAGAAATTGCCCTGCCTTCCCCCCTCCAAAATGCAAAACAAAAGGGACCTACTTTTATAGCATAAAAACCTCATAATCCAATGCTGAAAGACAGAAATATTAAATACATTCCTTTAAAATGACATGTAATAAAGTACCATTGAAAACTAGGCTAAAAATTAATTATAAACTAAATAATCTAATCCTAAATAATGAGTGAGTCAAAAACAAATCATAGAAACAGAAAATGACTCCATCCAAGAGAATGATCATAATGAGACAACATACCAAAACTTATGGGATTGAGTGAAAGAAGTTCTTAGGAGATATTTTATATTATTAAATCCTTATATGAATAAAACAGAGGGGATCAATGAATTGGTCAGGTAACAAAAAAAGCTAGAAAAAGAAGAAATTAAAAATCTCCGATTAAACATGAAATTAGAAATTATGAATAGAAAAAAATAACAAAATTGAAATTAAGAAAACTATATAATTACATCAAATTAATTAAACTAAAGACCTGATTTTATGGGAAAAAAACAATAAATAGATAAACTTTTGTTAAACATGAATTTTTTAAAAGAGGGAAAAAACGAATTACCAGAATCAAAAATGAAAAAGGTGAATTCACCACCAATAATGGAAAAATTATAGCAATAAAAAGAAACTATTTTGTCCAACTGTATGTCCATAAATTTAATCATCTTTGTGAAATAGATGCATATCTACAAAAATATAAATTGCCCGCATTAAAAGAAGAGTAAACAAAATATTCAAATATCCCCATTTTAGGAAAAAAAAGATATTGAAGAAGCCATTAATGAACTCCATAAGAAATAATCTCCATGGCAAGATGACTTAACAAGGAAATTTTATAAAACCTTTAACAAATAATTCGTTATAATACTGTATAAAACCTTGGGGAAAAGAAGTGGAGGAATCCTACCAAATTCTTTATATATATACAAATATGGTGCTGATACCTAACCAAGAAAAGCCAAAACAGAGAAAAAAAAATTAGTGTAGATACAAAAAATTTAAATAAAATACCAGCAAAGAGATAATAGCAATTTATCACAAGGATGCACTATGAAAAGGTGGTTTTCATTCAAGGAATGCAATGTTGATTCTGTATTAAGAGAGCTATCAGCATAATTTATCCTATCAAGAGCAATACTAACAAAAATCATATGGTTATCTCAATAGATGCAGAAAAATCTTTTGACAAAATATAGCACCCATTCCTATTAAAAATACTAGAAAGCATAGGAAAAGAGAGAATCTTCCTTAACATGAAAAGTAGAATCTATCTAAAACTGTCACTAAGCATTATATGTAATGAGGCTAAGCTAGAAAAATTCCCTGTAAGACATTGGGGTGAAACAAGGATGTCCATAATCACCACTGTTATTCAATTTTATACTAAAAATGTTAGCTTTAGCAATGATAAGGAAAAAAAATGAAGAAATTAGAATAGGCAAAGCTGTCACTATTTACAGATGATATGATGGCATACTTAGAGAATCCTAGAGAATCAAATAAAAATAAACTACTTGAAATAATAAACAACATGAGCATATTTGCAGGATATAAAATAAATTCACACAAACATTGTCGTGTGTGTGTGTGTGTGTGTATGTGTATAACTAAAATATACACCCAGAAAAGCAGGTAAAAAGAGAAATTCCATTTAAAATAATTATAGACAATATAAGTATTTGGGAATCAATCTGCCGAGACAAGCTAAGAAACTATAGGAACACAAATACAAAACACTTTTCATTCAAATCAAGTCATGTCTAAATAAGTAGAAAAATATTAGTTTCTCATGGATAGGTGTAAAGACATGCACAAGCAGCTTTCCAGAGAACTGCTGTTGTGGATAGCTTCAAGTTTCTGATTGTATAGTATAATGATCATTCCATTTATTCAGTTCACAAATCAGAGAAAAACATTCACAGTAAATCAAGGTACAGCATTCATGTTACAAGTCATCACCGAAAATCAAAATACAGCATCCACAATATCACAGCTTATCACTCAAATGGCCACACAGTTTTTACCAGAGTGATCACATTGTTTTGAAAAAAGTACATTCATTTGCTCACTCATTGTTTAGTAACTCAATCATTCAATCAGCCTTTTGAAGGCTTGCCTCCTTACGGGACCCAAAATAAAAAAGTCAAAGTACTTCACCCCTGGGTAGTACATTCATTTAGGCAATCACACAGTCCTTAATTCAATTACAAGGTATAAACACAAATAAGCTACTATTCCACTAGTCACTACTCAACAGAAAAATAACGAAATTCAGCAGGCAGGACTTCCAACTCTCTGACCATTACACCCATACCTACTTTGTTACCAGAGATGGAAACACCAACATCTGGTTTTTAAAAGCCAGAGGAGGGAAGGGGACTGGAACAGCTACCCAAAGTCTCATCTGGTTAAATCACAGAACTCTTCCTAAGATGTGTCCCAAAGCAAAACCTGACATTAGGGTCAGTCACTACTCAGTATTCATGGAGAATTCTTTTGATCTTGACTCTGGGCAGGCTTTCAGCTTTCATGGGTTCCTATCCATGTTCACATCTCCTATCTGTCTTCACCAAACTGTACCCTGGGTTCAAAGACAGACAGCTCCCAGCTCCATGTCCAGCTCTTTGTGTAGTTCCTGTTCCACACTGAAGTTCACAGTGTCCAGTCCACCTTAAATCCTTCACAGTCTCTATTACTGGGAAGTCAAGACTTAGGAAAGCCACAGACAAAGTACTGACACCACAGTCATACTTCCTCTGGATCCTCTGGCTGGTCCTGGGATGTCTTCAGCAGCCTCAGCAACTCCAGTTGGCCTTCTGAAGTCCTGAGGGGCCTGGCTGGACCTCAGAAGAATCTCTGCCACCACTAGGTCCCAGGAAGCTCTAACTTTCCCAGCTACTGTTTTTACTTATATGCACTATTGCTCCTTCCTATTCAGCCCCTTCCTATTACATCAGCAACAGGGGATTCATACATTCTGTTTCTTTAACAGAGGCTTAAGTTGAAAATAGGTGCTAAGTACCTGTTAGTTTAGTAATACAAAAGAACCTTCAAATTTCATTACTATTACATTAGGCTAAGCTAATATTTTAAAAAATGATTATTCTTCCTAAATTAATTTTCTTTTTCAGTGCAATGAGAATCAAACGGCCAAAAAATTATTTTATATAGCTGGAAAAAATAACAATGAAATTCATCTGGAAGAATGAAAGGTTCCAAATATCAAGGGAAAAGATGAAAAGAAATGCAAGGAATGGTGCCCTAGCTATACCAGATCTTAAATTAAGATCTTAAAAAAGTAGAAATCATGAAAAATACTTGAGACTTGATTAGAAATAGGATTGTGCATCAATGGAATAGCTTAAGTACACAAGACACAGTAGTCAATGTGTATAGCAATCTACTGTTCCATAAACCCAAAGACTCCAGCTTCTGGGATAAATACTCACTACTTAACAAAAACTTCTGGGAAAACTGGAAAATAGTATGGTAGAAACTAAGCACAGACCAACACTGTATGCTGTATACCAAAACAGATATGTGATTTAGGTATAAAGGCTGAAACTATAAGCAAAATAGGAGAGGAAGGAATAGTTTACCTGTAACAGTTATAGATAACAGAAGAAAATATGACCAAACAAGAGATAGAGAATATTATGAAATGCAAAAGGGATTTTGATTACATCAAACTGAAAACTTTTTGCACAAAGTAAATGCAACCTAGATGAGAATGGGAAACATTTTTTTTTAATAACCAATGACTCTGATAAAGTACTCTTTTATAAAATATATAGAGAACTAAGCCAATTAATAAGAATACAAATTGTTCACTGATTGATTAGTGATAAAAAGATAACAATAGAGTTTTCTCTTTTTTTACTTTTATTTATTTTAGTTTACATTATTCATATCCACAAGATTTTGAGTTACAAATTTTCTCCCCATCTTTCCCCTACCCACCACCCAAAAACAGCCATCGCATTGTATAACCCCTCCCCCAATCTATTCTCTGCTATGTCCTCCCCCATTATTCCTCTGACTTTCCGGTAGGGCAAAATTGATCTCCCTACCACAGTGCCTGTGTATCTTCAGTCCCAGTTGGATGTAGTTAATAATAATAACAATAATAATACTAATAATAATAATAACAATAATTTGAATATATATATAATTTTAAACATTTGATTATAAAACGTTAAATTTTAGATTCTTTCTCTTCCTCCCTCATCACCCACCTCCACTGGAAGGACAAGCAATTAAATACAGGCTGTGCTTGTGTAATTACACAGAACCTCTCCACAGAGGGCATATTGTGAGAGACTGATTATATGTCCCTACTTCCTAACCTGCCCCCTCTTTGTTCTATTCTCTACCCTGTCCCTGTCCCTTTATAGAAGTGTGTACTTCCCTCAACCCTCGCCCCTCACCCTGTCCTCCCCTCCATCATCCACCTCTCATCTCCAAACCCCTACTCTCCTGTGTGGCAAGATACCCAGTTTAGAGTTTATGTCATTCCCTCCCTAAGCCAAGTTCAATGAGAGTAAGGTTGACTCTTTCCATTTTGCCTTTCTGTTCTTCCCCTCCATTGTAACAATTATCCTTTGCCTCTTCTATGAGATGATTAACCACATTCTGTCTCTCCTTGTCTCCTCTCATTCTAATCCTCTCCCACCTCAGGATTTCACCTTTTAGAGTATTGTCCCTTTCTATTCAACTGATCTTGTGCCCTCTATGTTTCCATATACACACATACTAAGATATAAACCCTCTTATATAGATATATGTGTATGTATATGTATATATACATTTGTATTCCCTTCGCCTATCCTCATACTGAGAAAAGTTTCATCAGTTACAATTATCACTTTTCCATCTTGGCATGTAAATAATTCAACTTTGATAATTTCATTATGATTTCTTCTCCATGTTTACCTTCTTATGTTTCTTGTGTTAGAGTGTCAAACTTTCTTTTCAGTTCTGTTTTTTTTTTCCAGTAAGAATGTTTGAAAGTCCTCCACCTCACTGAATGACCACATTTTCCCCTGGAACAGTTTACTCAATTTTGCTGGGTAGGTGATTCTTTGTTTTAATCCTAGCTCCCTTGATATCTGGAATATCATATTCCAGGCCCTTCGATCCCTTAATGTAGCAGCTGCTAGATCCTGGGTTATCCTAATTGTGTTTCCACAATATTCAAATTGGTTCTTCTTGGCAGCTTGTAATTTTTTCTCCTTGACCTGGGGACTCCAGAACCTTGTTGTAAAACCTAGGAGTTTTCATTTGGGGATTTTTTTCAAGAGGTGATTGGTGAATTCTTTCAAGTTGTATTTTGCCCTCTGGTTCTGAAATATCTGGGCAATTTTCCTTGAGAATTTCTTGAAGGATGTTTTCTCAGTTATTTTTTTGATCATGGCTTCCAGGTTGTCCAATAATTTGTAAATTGTCTCTCCTGGATCTGTTTTCCAGGTCAGTGTTTTTTTTCCCAGGAGATATTTCACATTGCCTTCTATTTTTTCATTTGTTTGAATCTGTTTGATAGTATCTTGATTTATCATAAAGTCATTTGCTTCCATTTGCTCCACTCTAATTCTGAAGGAATTATTCTCTTAAGAAAGCTTTTGAGATTCTTTTTCCATCTGGCAAATTTGACTTTTTAAGGCATTCTTCTCCTCATTGTTGTTTTGGGCCTCTTTTGCCATTTGAGTTAATCTATTTTTTAAGGTGTTAATTTCTTCAGTCATGTTGTTAATCCTCTTTACATGATTTTCTTGCATCGTTCTTATTTCTCTTCCCAATTTTTCCTTCACTTCTTTCATGTGGTTTTCAAAATCCTTCTTAAGCTGATCTCTAGCTGTTAGGCAGTCTGCATTTTTCTTGGAAGCTTTTTGTACAGGAATTCTGACTGTGTTGTCTTCCTCCCATTCCCTGCTTTGATCCTTCTTTTCCCCAAAGAAGAAATCTAGAGTTTGGTTGCTGTTCTTATTTTGCTTCCTTTGCCTGTTCATGGTTGGTCAGTCAATGATTTTTTTAGCTCTGTGGAACTCTGCTTCCAGAGGGGAAAGCTATGTCCCAAATTTCTGGGGTTTTCCCAGCTGCTGGCACTTTTAGAAGGCTGCTATAGCCCCCACCAGCTTTGGCTCACTGAAAATGTACCCCAGGATCACCACCCAAGACCACAATCTGGATCCAGGCCACTAAATGAAAGAGCACTTGACCTCTGAACAATTGCTTGGCCCCCCTGCAGTCTGCAGGCGGGGAGCTCTGAAGCAGCTACATGGAAGCAGCTGCAGGCCACCACTTCTGCCTCTTCCTTGCCCTGGAGGCAGTTTCACCAGACCTGCTTTTCTCCCCCAATTTTAGCTGAGGTCCACTGACCTTTCACTTAGTCATTTTTTCATGTGGCTTGATAATTCTGGAAACTGCCCCAGCTGCTGCTGATCTGTTCTCCCAAAGCTCCAGCTGCAGCTCAGCTTGGCTTGTCAGGCCACCCCCAGGGCCAAGCCAAGGTTTCAGGCTGGGCTGGTTTTGGCTGCCAGTGCTGAGATGGTCCCTCCTAGCCAAGCTGCCTTCAGCAGGTAGTGTATTTGAGTATGTTTTAGAGCTCTAAAATTTGTTTAGCGTCATATTTTATGGGTATTTTGAGGTGGCTATGTGGGAGCTGTTGTACCTTGCTAATCCTATGGCTCCATCTTCACCCCTCCCCAACAGACAGTTTTTAAACTATCCATATTCCTATAAAGTGTTCTAAATCAATATTGATAAAAGAAATGTGAACCAAAAAAATCTGAGGTACTACATTACACCTATCAGTTTGACTAATATGACAAAACAGGAAAATGATAAATGTTGGAGAAGATGTGAAAAAATTTGAACACTAATTGATTGTTGGTAGAGTTGTGAACTGCCCAACCATTCTGGAGATAAATTTGGAACTATACCCCGCCTGTAAATTTGTGACTGCCTTTTGATCCAGTGATCCCACTTCCATGTCTGTATCTGAAATATATCATAAAAATAGGAAAAGGACCAACATGTACAAAATTTTTATAGCAACTCTTCTTGTGGTCGTCTAGAATTAGAAATTGAGGGGATATCCATCAACTTGGCAATGGCCAAAAAATTTGTAGGATACAATTGTAATTGAATATTATTGTTCTTTAACTTCAGTAAACTTCAGACATCCTGGAAAGACTTACATGAACTGAGGCTAAGTAAAGTGAGCATAACAACAAGAACATTGCACAGTAACAGAAACATTGTGTGATAAGTCCTTTTGATAAAGTTACCTATTCTCTGCAATGCAAAGGATCAAAGACAATTGCAACAATCTCAATATGGAAAATCCTATGCACATCCAGGAAACAACAACAACAACAATGATTCAGTCTGAATGCAGAGGAAAGCATGCTGTTTTTCCCTCTTGCTCTTTTGTTTTTCTTTCTTGTGATTGCCATTGGTTCCAATTCTTCTTTACAAGATAACTAATCAGGAAATATATTTGATATGAATGTATATGTGGAGCCTACATCAGATTGCATTCTGTCTTTAAAAGGGATAAGTGGAGGGAAGGGAAGAAAACAAAGAACTAAAACTGTTATGGAAGTGAATGTTGAAAACTAAGAATTAATTTTTTAAAAGAAAGCCTCACATATGGAGATTTGTTTACATGGTCTTTTGATTCTTGAAGCTACTGTCATTAGGTTGGGAAGAATCTTATTCTCACTGAAAAACTCATCATGGGAATTTAGATTAATATGTTAATATATAGTCAAACTGGACAGATGGAAAAGGAATTTCAAAAACTCTATGAAGAGAATAATTCCTTCAAAATTAGATTTTAGTAAATGGAAGCTCATGATTTTATGAGAAATCAAGACACTATTAAACAGATCCAAACAAATGAATGAATAGAAGGCAATGTGAAATATCCCATTTGACAAACCATCAACATGGAAAATAGATCCAGAAAAGATCATTTAAAAATTTTCAGAATACCTGAAAGCCATGATTGAAAAAAGTGCCTTTAAATCATCCTTCAAGAAATTCTCTAGGAAAATTACCCAGATATTCTAGAACCTGAGGGCAAAATAGAAATTTTAAAAATCTCCAATTGCCTCTTCAAAATGATCCCAAAAAGAAAATTCCTAGCAATATCCTAGACAGATTCCAGAGGTCCCAAGTCAAGGAGAAAATATTAAAATCTGTCAGGAAGAACCAATTTGAGGATTGTGGAAACACAATCAGGATAACACAAGATTTAGCAGCTTCTACTCTAAGGGAGCACTGGGATTGGAATATGATAACCTAGAGGTCAAACTTGCTAGGATGAAAACCAAGAATCACCTACCCAGCAAAGCTTAGTATAATACTTTAGGGGAAAATATGGTCATTGAATTAAATAAAGGACTTCCAGTTACTCTTGATGATAAAAATAACAGAGCTTAGCAAAAAAAAAAATGACTTTCAAATGCAAGAAGCAAGAGAAACATGAGAAGGTAAATGGGAAAAAGAAATAATAAGGAATTTATTAATGTTGAACTATTTACGTTCCTACATAGAAAAATGATAATTGTAACTCATGAGACTTTTCTCAGTATGAGGATAGTAGAAAGGAATATATATATGTATTTGTGTGTGAGTAAATGTATACACACACACACACATATACACATATATGTATGTGTATATATGTATATATACATACACACACATATATGTGTATGTGTGTGTAGGAGGGTATATGTTTGTATAAATACATATGTGAGTAGGTGCATATGTGTGTACATGTATACATAGACAGAGGGGACAAGATCAGTTGAATAGGAAGGGATGATAGCTAAAAAAATAAAATTAAGAGGTGAGGGAGGTATAAAATGATAGAAGGAGAAAGGGAGAGATTGAATAGGTTAAATTATCTCATATAAAAGAGGCAAGAGAAAACTGTTACAATGAAGGGGAAGAAGAAGAAGGTGAAAGGGAATGGGTCAACCTTTTTCTTATTGAATTTGCTTTAAGGGGGTAAGAAAATATACACTCAATTGAGTTTCTTACCTTCTATGAAAGTAGGGGAGAAGGGGATAATAGAGAGTATGATAGAGGGGAGCCCAGATTGAGGGAGAGGGTAGTTATAAGCACTCATTTGAAAAGGGACTGGGTCAAAGTAGAAAATAGAATGAGTGGGTGTCAAGATGGGCTGAGGGAAATATAAGCAGTTTTTCAAAATATAATTATAATGGGAAAGTTTTGCATAACTACAAATGTACAACCTATATTGAATTGCTTATCTTCCCAGTGGGGGTAGGTGAGGAAAGAAGAAGGAAAAGAATCTGGAAATCAAATTTCTAAAAACAAATGTTAAAAAATTTGTTTTTTGTAGTCAACTCAGAAATAAGATATACAGACACTGGTGTATAGAAATCCATCTTGCACTACCAGAAAGTTAGAGGGGGATGGGGGAGGATGTAAGTGAAAGAAGATTGGGGGAGAGGGTATTCAGTATGCTTTCTATCTTGGGCTGGGGAGAAGGGGAAAGATGGGGAGGAAATTTGTAATTCAAAATTTTGTGAAAATGAATGCTGAAAACTAAAAATAAATTTTCAATAAGTCTAAAAAGAGAAAACAATTGAATTAATGAGCCTAACAAAGAGATGGCTTTATGAAAAAAAAAACAATGAAGTTGATAGAACTTTGTAAATATGATAAAAAAGAAAGTAGAAAATCAAATTATGAGTATAAAAAATGAAAAGAGTGAATCTACCTCCAATGAAAAGGAACTTAAAACAATAATTAGCAATTATTTTTCTCATTTGTTTGCACAACAATTTGACAATTTTAGTGAAATGTATCAATATTTTAAAAAATAAAGGTTGCCCATATTAAATTAAGAGGAAATAAATTACATAAATAACCACATCTCAGAAAAAGAAATTGTACAAGCCCTTAATGAATCCTGGAAAATATCTCCAGAGACAGGTGGATTTACTAGCAAATTCTATCAAAAATTTAAGAACAATTGATTCCAACACTTTACGAAATATTTGGGAAAATTGGAGAATAAGGATGCCTACCAAACTCTGTTTATGACAGATACCTAAATTAGGAAGAGACAAAACAGAGAAAGAAAATTGTAGACTACTTCCCCTAATGCATATAGTGAGAAAAAGTTATTTAAAATATTAGCAAAAAGACTACAACAACTTCTAACAAGAGTAATACAGTTTGATCAGGAAGGATTTATTCCAGCAATGCAAGGATAGTTCAATATTAGGAAAACTCTCTGTATAATTGGTCATATCAAAAAAAA
>JAQQSU010002101.1:0-14779 GCA_028627135.1 Pseudochirops cupreus | reverse complement strand
GAGAGGCTCCTCAGCTCCTCCCCTCCAGCCGCCCCCAGGGCACAGCCGCGGCTTCAGGCCAGGCTGGATTTCAGTTCGCAGTGCTGATATAGTTCCTCATAGCCGAGCTGACTTTAGTGGGAAGTATCTTTGTGTGCATTTTGGAGTTCCAGGATTGGTGTAGAGTCCTATTTTATGGGTATTTTGAGGTGGCTATGTGAGAGCTGCAATATGTTGCTGCTGCTACGCCACCATCTTGGCTCAGCCCCCTCTTGGCTCCGCCCCCTGGGACTGATTTCTGAAAGACAAATAGAAAAGGAGAAAAAAAACCAAAAACCTTAGTCCTAATTCAATAACTGATTTTTGATATAAGAAAAATAATTTCTCTCACAATTAAAATTGTACAGGAATCATTCCCTGACCTGTTTTAATTCCAGTGCTTTCCCTCTTTTTGGTTATTTCCTTTTTATCTTGTATATAGATTGCTCTGTATATATTTGTTTACAAATTGTCTCCTTCATTGGATTGTAAGCTTCTTCAGGGTACTGACTGTCTTTTGCCTCTTTGTGTACATCTAGTATTTAGCACAGTGCCTGACACAATAGATGTTTCATAAATGTTTGTTGATTGATTGATGAAATTGCAAAGTCAGTATAAAAGTAAACAGGCTATGGTAAGAAATATTGGAAAGATACATAGATGTTTTTAATAAGTTCAAATCACCTTCTTTGGATAGCTTCCAGGATAATGAGATGACCGGCAGACATGGTTGTTGAACTATTGTCTGTGATATTTGAAAAGTAGAATATAAATAAGATTTAACTGATATATAATTCATTGGTTGATTAGCTTTGAGATGGGGGAGGGGGGGAAGAGAATCTCTTACATAGTGATAGGCATGATATAAGTCCAGAAAATACAAATACAAGGAAAAGGAAAGGAAAAAAGAAGGACAATCTCAAGGAATTGTCTTTCTAATTACTTTGTAATCAGAGATAACAACACTAAAAAGGAAGTGAAAGCAGTAGGGGAGAACAAGGTGAAAAAGTGAACAGGAGAGTCAAAGGCTGAACCAAGCTAAAAGTGAGCATGACTGACATGGATACTTTATCAAATGGAAGTTCTAGAGAGGCACTCAAACAGAGAAGAAGTTTGTACCCATAGAGAGATTGTCAGTATAAGTCGACAACTGGAGCTGAGTTGGAGAAATAGAACGGGGAATCATGAGCTATTAATAGTAAAGACTCTATAAGGCATTATTAAAGAGATGGTTTCTGAGCACTTAGAAAGGAATAAAGTATTCACTAAGAGGCAGAATGAATTTATTAAGTCATGATGATCTAACTTCAATTCTTTCTCTGATAGTATTATTAGACTAGCCACAATGCCATAGACATAGTATACTTGGTTAACCATATATCATTGGCAAAAAGGTATCTATGACAATATCTTTGTGAATAGAATGTAGAGTTGTGCACTACATTTTTGTATAGGCAGATGATAGTAGATTCATTTGGTTTCAGGACAGAGGACAGAACAATACTAAAGGTATTATACTGATACACATTGTAATGCCAAGCAAAGGCAACTTCCAAGGTTCAGATTACCAGCATATCAAACCCCATTTATTCAGCAAAACATTGACAGAACAGAGAAAGTCAAAATACAGTGTAACTCATTCATTTAGCAAGTAAATTCTCAATTCAATTGCAAAGTACCAAGGTCCAAGTGTCCCACCCCTGGATCAATAGTCAAAGTAGCCTACTCCTGGGCAGTACATTCATTTAGTCTCTTCTCAAATGGAGAATAGTTTCCAATCATAAACAAAGTACATTCATTTAGTCAATCTCAGAGCAAAAAAGGCCAAAGGTTTCCCACCCCTGGACACCACTGAATTACAATACCATCCATTGACACCAAGCACTTTCTCAAAAGGGGCGGGAGAGCACAATGGCCATTCAACCTTAAACTAAAACAAGGTTAAGATGTCATTATATTTCAATGCCCAAGGAAAAGTTCTGTCTTCATCTTGACCTGAGGCAAGTACCTGGTTCCTGGGGAAGCAAAGCCTAACAAAGTCACAACACACATTGCCAGTGACCCCATCAAGTCATTTTCTACCTGCAGAACAGTCCCAGAACCCCTGAAAACATCAGCAAAGCCCTCTTCCAGGATTTCTGTGAGCATATAACAAGAAAATCCTTCTTCAAGGCTTCTGAACCAACAGCAAGTTTCCAAGACCTCTGAAACAGCAGCACTGTCCTTCACCAGCAGGTGCATCTGGCAAAACAACATTAAAAGAGACAGACAAAATACCAGCAACACAGCCATGCCTCCTCGGTTCTTGGCAGCTCTGGCAGGCAGTTCTCAAAAGTCCTGGGCAGCTCCAACTGGCCCTCAGCATTCCATGATGCTGCTCTCCAAAAGTCCCTCTGGGCTCCTCTGCTCAGGCTTTCTCTCTGCTTGGGCTTTCTCTAAATTCACAGCTCCTCCCAGTTCAGCCCTCTCTCTTCACATCAACAAGTCCATCCCAGAAGTTGGATTCACAAGCTCTGGGTTTCAACAGCCAACCCAAAAACCAAGCCAACACAGGGCGATCCCCAAATTCCATTACACATGTGTAACCAAAAGGTGTTGCTGTGGAAAACAAATTTTGTTTGCTGTGCATGTTTCTTATTTTCTCTCTTTCCAGGACATCCTGGACTATAAAAACCAAGAATCTTAGCTAGTCTTTATATACCTCTTATTCTATCACGCAAATAATTGGTCCCTTTCAGTTATGCTTTTAATAGGTAAGAATTGTCAAAGCTAGTCTGCATCATGTGACCTAATGGCCGTCAGATGCTGTCTCATATTTTTCTGGCTAAAAAAGAATATAGCTACTCCTAATAAAGCATTAAAGTTTCTTCTTATAAATCAGACAAAATGAATTTAATAAAGTCTTGTGCAATTGCCCTATAAACATAGTTTTACTCCCAGGACATAATTTATATGCTTCAGAGGGTAGCTTAGCATTTAATATTCAAATGATAGCTTTGATGTATTTAACTCTTCTCAATGAATAAGTTTGGTTAGACTTGCTATTTCTTTTCCCTTGGGGGAAAAAAAAGCAAGGTCACCTTTTACCATAGAGTAGACTCAGGTTTCAAGATCATAGTGATTCACTCTAAGTCTTTTCTATAGTTCATAGGATATTTCTGCTTTCAGAATTAAGTGAGATTTTCAATTGCCTTTGAAGAAAACACGCTTTAAAATGCTAAATCCTAATGGATCATTATTAATTTTATTTATATGGTAAGAGGATTTATCTCTAGTAACTTAAAAAGAGACAAATTCCTTCCTTGAGCATTTATCACTTCAGTACTTTCTTAAGAACAACTAGGCTGATAAAATTGACATTTAATCATTCAACACTAATATATTAGTTGCATTTTTTTTCCCCAAGAGAAGAATATATTCCCAGCAGGATCCAATACTACTTTGGCCACATATATGAGAGGGTATTTTGATCTACCAAAGAGGAACATTGTGAACATATTTCTAAAAGGAAGGAAAATAATGACTGCCCATTTCTGCTATGCATTAGATTGGCTTTGCTATCATTCTTTTCTACTATTCAGGCCCTAGTTTTGAGAAATAAAATTTTCATGAAGTGATTGTGATGTTCAGAAAAGAAAACTAAATGGATGTGGAAATACCAGATTCTATGAAGTAAATTACTGAATTCCTTTATGAATGAAAACACTCTTGGAAATGAACAGCATTTTTGCATTCTAATTGATAGTAGCTGCCTCTCATGCCACTGTCAGCTTTCTATCTCCTTTTCTATGGGATATGAAGCTGCCAATTATAAAGAGCACATGGTTCTGATCTTGTAACTTTCTCAAATCTGAAATTTACATCTGTACTTTCTTTGATCCTCTCAGGAATACAATTGCTCAATCATTATTATTGAAGTGCTGAGCCTTAGCCAAAAAGATGAAGAATGCAGATATTTTTATTGAAGACTTTCTGTCAGCAGACTGAGATTCAGTATATTCCTTTTAATGAAAAGGCTAAAAGTAGGTTTAATAGCCTAAAGACTTTTCCATTAGTGACTCCTGCAATTGCTACCTCCAAAGCCCTTGGGTCTATAAGTCATTTCACTGCCTTATTTGGTACTGCTGTCATAGGTGCTCATTTTTACTTGAGCACTTGAGAAGGCAGCTTTAAAATTTTTATATATTCTTATTCTTTGTGTTTGAAGAAAAAAAGCTACTGAGTGAAACTGTTATCTTTCAGGAAAGATAACTGGGTAACTTTAAGTAGCTTCAAGTTTGGGACTCAGTCTTACCTAAAAAGTGATTTGGTGATGAGGGGAGAAGTAAGACAAAGGTCACCAACTTCAGTACCCCCAATCTACCTAGCTGATTCCTTGCCTTTATATACATCAGAAATTTGATGGATCTTGAAAAGAAACTTCTTGAGTTGCTTTGAAATTATGTGTGGGGATTCTAGTTGGCCACCACAAATACAATAAAACTTAAAAGGAGTTTTCACAGCCTGAGCAGCAACAAAGGAGTTTAGTTGAAACACATTTTGCTATCTAAGCTAGTAAGCTAAATGAATGTGTTTGACTAAAGTCTGGAATGATAAAAGAGTTGGCAACTCACTGGTAGTACGTCATAAAAGAACCAACAGGCCCCTTACTGCTCTGAAGGTAATATAAAACAACAGAATTTCTGAGGAAGTCACATGACAGCTGAAGATTAAACTGTGGCAAAGTTCAGTTGAGATGCTAGTAGAGTACAAGACACCAGAAGGAACCAATGAGCAGAAGATATGGCTCAGCAAAAATCTGATAAGTGCTGGAGAGTAATTAGCAGCAGCATAGGCAGAAAAGGATTCTAGTAAGAACACTGTCTTGAAAGTATATACTGGCTATATATGTTCAATGTGTGTAATTCTTGCAAAATTGGTTGTCTACACATGTGCATCTCCAGGAATGTTCCCTGGAGATGGTGATGGAGATGTGTATACACACACACACACGTATGTATATATGTATGCATGTATGTACACACAGACACACACAGATACACAGACACAGACACACTCAGAGACATACACAGATACACCCCATACCACAGAGGGTTGTTGTTATGTGAGATAACATTTGTTATGTGCTTTGCAAATTATAAAGTGCTATGTAAAGATTAGCTATTATTATTAGGTCATAAGCTGGAATTATTTTAGTTCTTTTACTGTCTCAACCAGAAAACACATTAGTTCCCAAAAGAAAAAAATGTCATAGAACTAAATAGCATAACAAAATAAGTGTCTGTCTGTCTCTCTCATCTATATGAATGGGAGAGGCAACTACATGACTGTGGATAGAGCACTAAGAATCAGGAATAGTCATATTCATAAATTCAAATCCATCCTCAAACATTTACTAGCTGTTTGACCCTAACCTGTTTGCCTCAGTTTTCTCATTTGTAAAATGAGCTGGAGAGGGAAATGACAAGCTACTCAAGTATCTTTGCTAAGAAACCCCACATTCTGTCACAAAGAGTTGGATACAACTGACACAACTGAACAGCCATAATATAGGAATGTATTTATACACATATGCATGCATGTGTGTATATGTACATGTATGTAGATGTATGTATGTACACACAGCAATCAATAAACATTTATTAAGTAACTAATATGTGTCAGCTTCTGTGCTGTCAATGTCCCTTTTTTTCACTGGTGCCATATATCCTCTTTCCCACTTCAGATATCTTTGTGAAAGTATGCGTGGCATTTTTTATTGTGATGTGATTATATGTTAAATTATTTATGCATGACAAGGGACATTTCATTTCTTTAGCTAATTTCTTTAATTTTAGGTCTCATTTTTGGAACTAATGTATATTTTTGTTGGATTATACAGGCACTACAGTAATGAAACTTGTCATTTAATTATGATAGCTAGCTTTTATGTAATACCTTAAAGTTTGCAAAGTACACCACAAATGTCATCTCATTTTATTCTTATAGGAATCTTCAGTTGTATGTGTTATTATCATTACCATTTTGCAGATGAAGAGACAGACAGAGGTTAAATGATTTATAGGGTTCATAAGTTTCTGAGGCTGGATTTGAACTGAAGTCTTCTTAACTCCAAATGTATGTCTCTATCTACTATACCAGTGGTTCTCAACCTGTGGGTTATGTTCAATTTGTAGCAATGAAAATATATCCTGCATATCAGATATTTACATTATGATTCATAACAGTAGCAAAATTACAGTTATGAAGTAGAAACAAAAATAATTTTATAGTTGGGGGTCACCGCAACATGAGGAACTGTATTAAAGGGTCACAGCATTAGGAAGGTTGAGAACCCTGCATCTAGTTGCTTCAAGTTTGGGATTGTTGTTGACCCCCATTGCAAAATGAATCTGGAGTAGTTTGTGCAGGATCCATATAAGAAGTTCTCAGGTTCTAAATTCACGGTAACAAATATCTATACTCAGAACTAATTTGCTTTTATGGAATGGACGAAATTCCTTCACAGTGACATGTGAGTTTCTTCTTTGAATAAAGAAGTAAAAGAAGTAATATTTTAAAATACTTTTTCTTTTTACTTTCTTTTACTATTTGAAATTTAGAAAAAAATTGAATAAAGAAGTAAAAGCAAACAAAAAGTACAATGGCATGTTTTATTCATATTTGAGACTAATTTATTTTCATTTCTTAGAAACTGGCTTTGAAAGTCATTCTAAAAGAGAAATTCAAAGAAAAATATTTCAGGTACTGGTATACCATAGAAAGTACACAGACTTCCAAGGTGAGCACTTTAGGAGGAGACCACTCCTTCCTAGTAACATTTTTTCCCATCCATAAAGTAAAGCAATAGAATGAAATCAATCATTCTCAACATAAATTTGAAATTGAAAACAAAAATCTACATTTTTATGCAGTCACTTCTACACTTTTACTTTCCCAGTAATGTCATCTGAGTAGCTAAGTGTTAACCAGGAGCCTGGGATAAGAAAAGGGGAGCTGAGGACAGGAGGCAAAGCAGGAGTCATTATTTTCTTTTTTCTTTTTAGATATTAGATTTAAGAAATAAAGGTCTTTAACAATAATGTTTTGCGATAAATAAAACTACTCAGGCTGTTATTTGGGCAAATGTTCAAGTAAGTTTTCTCTAGAGTTCATTAAAACATAATTTTGTAACTTAATAATAACACCTTATATTAGGTTGTACTTGAATGCATTGATGTATGACAAACAATTTTAGCTTTAATACCCATCAATATTGTTGATTTTCTATGGTAATAGGTATTTGCAGAGCCTATTACTCTACTTTTAGGCAGTATCTTCATTATGTCTACATGATATCTGGCTATAAAAACAAAAAAGGAAGTCAGTGAAATCAGTCACTGCAAGATAGAAGATTGAAAGTTTTTTCCTAATCCAAAATGACCAGTGTTCAAGTTCCACTTCTCATATATGTTGGTTATGTCACCCTAGGCAGGTGGTTTAAACTCTCAGTACTCTATACAACTCTTAGACTATAAGTTGTGCATAAGACAACCATATATCTGAATTGGTGAGGGAGTTTCCGCACCTGAAAGTTCCCTAAGCCAAAGACAGCAGAGTCTAGTGCTTATCCTTATACCAATCAATTGATATGTTAATGGGCATAGATGTATTTCTTTAGATATTAAATCAAAGGGCACATTTGACTTTAAACAAATGAAATCACAACAAAAACGTACATGTGCACATGTTTTTTCTTTAATATTGATGCTTTTAAAAATATATATTTAGCTCAGCCTGTATACTTCCAGGCTAGTTGAAATAGCTGACTAGATATAGTCTAATATTTCCTAACCCTAGTTCTCAGGAAGGAACCTGTCACAACTTTTCCTCAAAAATAGACAATCCTTAAATATAGGTTCTCTCCCATGAAGTTTTCTTACTTTCCCCTGCCATTTGTCTTCTCATTTTGTTTCAACCTGTATTTTTAGAATTAAATTCTAAAACCTTTAGATTTAGAGCTCTGATTTAAGACACTATAGAGTGGAGTATCAAGATATAGGAAAAATGTGTATTTGCTACTATTAGAGCATGTATGAGATGAAAAGGAATTCAATATGATATATTTTTTTTTGTTTCTGTGAACTACTTCTGCAATACTTTTGCAGTAATAATGAAATCATGGAAGTAAAAAGTTATGAATATCCGGAAGGACCCACAGACATACTCAACATAGAAGCACTGATGTTGAATGCATTGTGGTAATTCTTGACATGTATAACCCTCATAGTTTTGGGTCCTAATACTTGAATCAGCTAGTTACAAAATGGTTTTGTGGCACAGTGGATAGTTTTATATGGTGATTCCACTCCAAATATACTTTTGTTAGAGAAGATAAGTCTTTATTTCACTTTGTGATTCTGGTAAATTCTCAGAAGGTCAACTGAAAGAAATAAAAATCAGTAGAGCAGTGGCTCTATAGGAAATGCTTATAATTATTCTGCTGCTACCAAGTCACCCCTTGGAGCCACCACCACCCCCTTCACCATAATGATAGCACAAAAGACCATCTGCACTCTAAACCTCCTTTGTATTGACTATCTGTCTGATTTTAATTACAATGATCCAACACATCTATATGCACTATTGTTACTAACAATAATTAGTTATTAATATTTTAATAGATTTAATTGTATACATATGTCTGCTGAGGCAGACACCACCACTGCTGTACTGGGAACACTGATAAGTCCAAATTCACTGGCTCACCGAAGTTCACAAGGCCCTTATCTGTCAAAACCGTATGTAATAGGAGACCAAAACCAAGGTTGGAGGCCAACGATATTTTTTTTCCTTCTACCCCAAAGCACTTTTCTTTCTCTCATAAGAATGGTCAGAATAACTTCCAACAATAAGCATCCATCTCTCCAACACCTGGGTTCTGAAGTAATCATTTTTACCTCAATCCAAAGGGTATGATTGAATCTCCCAAATAATACTAAACATGCTTCATCATCAGTTTATTTAAGTCTGTCCAGGTTATTATGAAGTCCATCTGTTCCTCATTTCTTATAGCACAGTAATATTCCATTACATTCATATACCACAACTTGTTCAGCCATTCCCCAATTGACACAAAATTGATATTCTGAAGAATTCTGAAAATATGTGTAATTACACTCCTAAACCTCCCACTTTTACTAAAAAGCAAAGTAGAAGTAAATTCTGATATCTCCTTTATGGAACCATGCTTTTTTTTTTTTTTGTCATTTTGCTACAGTCACTTTTTAGCTTTAATTTTAAAATTTTATTTTTTTATTGATGGGTAAAAACAAAACAAAACAAACATTTCCATGACATGCTATAATAAAAAAAAAGATTGCACATGAAATTGCAATTCTGTTGTATACAACTTGTTATTCCAGTTAAATATATAATGAAGTTATCATATAAAATTATTTTTTTTCTTTTTCTTCATCCATTCTAGAGAAAGCCACTATTAGACACAAATGTGTGTATGCATGTGTGTATATAAAATCATTCTATATATACTTTTTTTTATTGGTTCTTTTACTTTATGTAGATAGTCTTCCTTCATATGCCCCTGTAATTTATTTGTATAGTTATAATAGTCGAAGTGACTTATTTGCTCAAAGTAATTCTTAAAACAATATTGCTGTTACTGTATAAAACGTTATCTTGGTTCAGCTCATTTTGCTTTTATGTTACTTGGTCCAAGTCTTTCCATATTTTTCCAAGATCACTGAGCTCATTATTTCTTGTAGTGCAGTAATATTCAATTACAATCATATACCACAATTTGTTTAGCCATTTCTCAATTGACAGAATCTCTGTAGTTTACAATTCTTTGCTACCACAAAGAGAAGTGCTTTTTAAAAATATTTTGGAGCACATATGTTCTTTTCCTTTTATATGTATCATCTTTGGAAAGAGGCTTAGTAGTGGTATTGCTGGGTTAAAGGGTAGAGAAAGTTTAATAGCTCTCTGGAAATAATTCCAGATTATTCCCTAAAATGGTTGGATCAGTTCACAAATCTGCAAACAATGAATTAGTTTCCCAGTTTTTCCACATTCTCCTCCAACATTTGGTGATTTCCTCTTCAATCATTTAATTGTATCTGGTAGATATGAAATGATTCATTTGTTATTATCTTGTGACTGCCATTTTCATTTATATTATTGTAATCATTGTGTTTTCCTGGTTCTGTTTACTTAAATCTGCATCCATTAATGCAAGTCTTTCCACATTTCTGTAGTTATCATGTCTGCTATTTCTTTTTTTTAATTAACTTTTGTTTATTTTTAGTTTACATCATTCATTTCCATGAGATTTTGAGTCACAAATTTTCTCCCAATTTTTCCTCAACCCACCGTCAAAAAGCAGCGATCCCATGTTTACCCCCTCCCCCAATCTGCTCTCTCCTATGTCCTCCCCCATCATCTCTCTGATTTTCTGGTAGGGCAAGATGGAGCTCCTTACCCAAGTGCTTGTATATCTTAATTCCCAGTTACATGTAAATAATAATAATAATAATAATAATAATAATAATAATAATTGTGTGTGTGTGTATAACATTTGATTTTAGAATTTTAAATTCTAGATTCTTTCCCTACCTCCCTCATCACCTACCCTCACTGGAAAGACAAGCAATTCAATACAGGCTGTACAAGTGTAGTTACATAGAACATCTCCACAATGGACATATCGTGAAAGACTGACTATATTTCCCTCCTTCATATCCTGCCCCCAACTTGTTCTATTCTCTACTTTGTCCCTATCTTTTTACAAAACAGTGTGCTTCTAACAACCCTCCTGCCCAACCTGTCCTCCCCACCATGATCCCCCCTTTCATTCCCATATCCCCTATTCTTCTGTAGGGTAAGATACCCAATTTAGAGTGTATGTCATTCCTTCCCTAAGCTAAATTCAATGAGAGTAAGGTTGAACGATTGCCTTTTGCCTTCTTGTTCTTCCCCTTCATTGTAACAATTATCCCTTGCCTCTTGTATATGAGATGATTAACTCCATTCTGTCTCTCCCTGTCTCCTCTCATTCTATTCCTCTCCCACTTCTCAATTTTACCTTTTAAAATATCGTTCCTTCCTATTCAATTGATCCTGTGCCCTCTGTCTATGTACACATATATATATACACACCCTCACATCTGTGTTCTAAATACATGTATATTCCCTTCATCTAATCTCATACTGAGAAAAGTTTCATAAGTTACAATTTTTCCATATTGGCATGTAAATAGTTCAACTTTCATAAGGTCTTAATGATTTCTTTTCCATGTTTACCTTCTCATGCTTCTTGTATTTGAATGTCAAATTTTCTATTCAGTTCTGTTTTTTTCTTCAAGAATGCTTGAAAGTCCCCCACCTCACTGAATGACCATATTTTCCCCTGAAACATTATGCTAAATTTTGCTGGGTAGGTGATTCTTGGTTTTAATCCTAGCTCCCTTGATTTGCAGAATATCATATGCCAGAATCTACGATCCCTTAATGTCAAAACTGCTAGATCCTCTGTTATCCTGATTGTATTTCCACAGTATTCAAATTGTTTCTTCTTGGAAGCTTGTAATATTTTCTCCTTGATCTGGGAACTCCAGAACCTGTCTATAACATTCCTAGGAGTTTTCTTTTTGGGATTTTTTTCAAGAGGTGATTGTTGAATTCTTTCAAATTCTAATTTGTCCTCTGGTTCTAAAATATCAGGGCAATTTTGCTTAAGAATTTCTTGAAGGATGATTTCTGGGTTCTTTTTTTGATCATGGCTTTCAGGCAGTCCAATAATTTTTACGTTTTCTCTTCTGGATCTATGTTCCAGGTCAGTGATTTTTTGAATGAGGTATTTCACATTGCCTTCTATTTTTCACATTGCCTTCTATTTTTCACTTGTTTGGATCTGTTTAATAGTATCTTGATTTCTCATAAGGTTATTTGTTGCTTCCATTTGCTCCATTCTAATTCTGAAGGAATTATTCTCTTCAGTGAGCTTTTGAGATTCTTTTTCTATCTGGCAAATTCAACTTTTTAAGGCATTCTTCTCCTCATTGGCTTTTTGGGCCTCTTTTGCCATTTGAGTTAGTCTATTTTCTAAGGTGTTATTTTCTTCAGTCAGGTTGTTGACTCTTTTTTCATTATTTTTTTGTATCATTCTCATTTCTCTTCCCAATTTTTCCTCCACTTGTCTTACTTGATTGTCAAAATCATTCTTGAGCTCCTCCATGGTGTATAAACAGTTCATATTTTTCTTGGAAGCTTTTGGTGCAGAGGTTCTGACTGTGTTATCTTCCTCCCATTCCATGCTTTGATCCTTTTTGTACCCATAAAAGGAAGCTAATGTTGGATTGCTATGATTGCTTTGCATCCTTTGCTTTCTCATGTTGCCATTCAATTACTTGACTTCTGAGCTCTTTGCCACAGTAGAACTCTGCTTCCAGAGGTTAGAGCTTTGTCCCAAATGGTGGGGTTTTCACAGCTGCCAGAGCTATTAGGGGGGTGCCATCTCTGCAGCCCCAACAAAATCTGGGTCACTGGTCATATATCTCAGGACCACTACCCAAGAGCACAATCCAGATCCAGGCAGGTTAAAGCAAGAGCGATTATCCTCTGAGTGTTTGCTTGGCCTCCCTACCATCTGCAGCCCAGGAGCTCTGAAGCAGCCACATGGAGGTGGCTGCAGAACCACCACACCTCCACACCTTCTAGCTCTGGGGGCAGGGGCCAAATCACATTCCTCCGTCCCCCCAGTTCTAACAGAGTTCTGCACTGACTTCTCACTGTGTCTTTGGCATTTATGGGTTAATAATTCTACTAATCACTACTGCTGGTGATACACTCTCCTGAAGTTTGCTGTAGCTGCTAGTTGGGGCTGCCCTGGGGCTAAAACCAAGGGCTAATGTGGGGCTGTGCTGGGCTCCCAGCAAGCTTTGATGAACCCTTCCTGCCAGCCTGCCAGGCTGCCTATAGCAGGAGATTTTTTTCTCTCTGTTTTCTTGTAGGTTCTATAGCTCTCAAATTTGTTTGGAGTCATATTTTATAGGTATTTGAGGTGGTTATGGGAGGAGACATGGAGTTTTCCCTGCTTCTACAGTGCCATCTTGTCTCTGCCCCCCAATATTTTTCTTGTCAGTGCCCTCTATGTCTTTTATTTTAAATAGTGGGATCCCTGAATGAAAATATATAGACATCTTAATGAATTTATTTTTCTAATTCATTTTCCTCCAAAGCATTGTATTGATTCAGAATTATACATGTTATATGCATTTACCTTCCAAAACCTCTCCAACAATGACTCTTCCTATTTTATTTTTGACATCTTTGTCAGTTTCCAGGGCATGAATTTAAATTTCAAAGTTGTTTTATTTTGCATTTCTCTTGTTTTCAGTGATTTCGAACAATCTTTCTGATAGTCATTATTAGTTTCTGATTTTTCTGATGAGAGCTATGATTTTATCATTTATATTTTGACCAAATCCTACCCATCATATCTCCCTCCCTCCCTCCCTCTCTCTCTCTCTCTATTTGTATGCATATTTGCATAGATAAAAATACAACACACTTTTACAGATACATACACTAACACATACTATATATGTGTGTGTATAATGCACATAGTATATACATTCTATATTCTATGATCATTATATACACACATTGTATGTACATGGTATTAACATTTGAAGGTACTACACATGACCAAAATGATGTATGAATATGGGTTAATTGTTTATATATCTTGGGTACCAAACACTTATCAGAGAAATTTTTTAGCAAATATTCCCTGTCATTCAGTTATGTCTCTTCTCATTCTAGTTGCATTATTTTGTCTCTGCAGAAGCTTTGAGATTTCATGTCATCAAAGTCATCTATTCTTTATTTTGTAATCTTTTGTATTTCTTGTTTCATTAAGAATAAATATCCTACCCATAACTGTGAAAGGCATATGTTCTGATTCTCATCTATGTTTAAAATGATTTTTTATTTCTGACAAATCATATGTAAAGCAATTTTAACATTCCTTTTTTAAAGTTTCAAGTTCCAAATTCTATCCTTCCCTCGCTTTCCTCTCTACTACTTGTGATGATAAGCAATCTGATATAAGTTATACAGCTGCAGTCATGTAAAAATGTCATTCTAAAATCATCTGTTGCCATTTCTTATAGAAGAAAATAGTCATTACAATCATACACCACACCTTGTTCAAACATTACCTAAATGAGGGACATGTCATAATTGCCAATTCTTAGTTACCACAAAGAAGCTGCTATACATATTTTTGTTCCTTTAAAAATTTTTGTTTGGATACAAACTTAAGGGTGGTATTTCTGGATCAAAAGGCATAAATACTTTTATGGCCCTATGGGGATAATTCCCAATTCCTTTTCAGAATGACTGTATCAACTCACAACTCCCCCAACAGTGCACTGGTATCTCAATTTTCCCACACATTCATTAATATTTATAATTTTTCTTTACTGTCATTATTAGCCTATCTGATAATTGTTAGGTGGTATCTCAGAGTTATTTTCATTTGCATGTCTCTAATTAATAGTGATTCAAAGCAGTTTTTCATGTGACTATAGATACCTTTGATTTCTTCATTTGAAAACTGCCTGTTTGTTCACTTTGACTATTTATCAATTGAGGAATGACATGTATTTTTTTTTAATTTTATTATAGTTTGCATCATTCATTTCCACAAGATTTTGAGTCACACATTTTCTCCCCATCTTTCCCCCACCCACCGCCC
>JAQQSU010002100.1:0-14779 GCA_028627135.1 Pseudochirops cupreus | reverse complement strand
TCCCT
Organism: Pseudochirops cupreus; assembly: GCA_028627135.1. Taxonomy (NCBI): domain Eukaryota; kingdom Metazoa; phylum Chordata; class Mammalia; order Diprotodontia; family Pseudocheiridae; genus Pseudochirops; species Pseudochirops cupreus. Next base: position 14,774 of record JAQQSU010002100.1, on the reverse strand, counting down.
CTGCTAGTGCCTTCTCCCTGCCCCCCCCCCCCAGATTGTTTTCTAGTTCCCATAGCAGTTTTTGTCAAATAGGGATTTCTTTCCTAAGTAATTGATATTTTTTGATTTATCCAACACTTGGTTTTTGAATTCAATTGTTTCTGATTCTCCCTTGTCAAGTCTTTTTCATTAATCCATCTCGATTTCTTAAAACTAATACCAGATGCTTTTGAAGATTGCTGCTTTATAATATACTATAACATTTGAAAGTGCTTTCTCTCTTTTATCCCTTTGTCTTTTTAACATTCCCTTTGATATTCTTTTTTTATATATATACTTTATATATCTATTTCATATATAACTATCTATGAGAAGAAGCATGGCCAAGTGGATTGAGAGACAAGAAGACATAGGTTCAAGTCTCACCTTTGACATATACTGGAATTGTGATAAATCTGTAATCACTTAGTGCCCGAGACAACTCCCAAGACTATTAAAAAAAAATGAAAAAAAGTGCCAATATGAATCCATAAAGGGAGTTCTCTAAAATAATGGAATTACAGACACAGTTACTATCCCTATCCCCCCTCCCACACACATACACATAGAGTCATACATGAACTCATGTTTTTTTCCCTCTTAGAACATAAACTCCTTAAAGGAAGAGATAATTTCTTTTTCTCTTTTTCTCTTTGTATCCACAGTACCAAGTGGATAACACATAGTAGGCTTTCAATGCATGTTTGTTGAGTGATTCTTTTTTTTTTATTATAGAACTAGCATCTATAAGTTGTCCCATAATATTTAAATATGAGTATTTCACATAGTTCTGAATTTCAATGATCAATTCAACTGAATTTAGTTAATAGTAAAAATTAACATAAAATTAATGGTAAAATTAGAATAATTTTAACATAATTTTATAATGTAAAATTTTATATAATTATATGGTAATACAGAGTTTACTCAATATTTAAAATTATAATAGTTTTAAAGAGCTTACACATATCATCTCATTTGATCTTGACAACAATCCTGGAAGGTAGGTACTATTATTTCCATTTTACAGATGAGGAGACTGAAGCAGAAGGTAAATGACTTGGCCAGGGTCACCCAATTACTAAGTTTCTTAAATTAAATGTGAACTCAGGTCTTCTAACACAATATTGAATAGTAGTGTTGATAATGGGCATCCTTGCTTCACTCTTCGTCTTAATGTAAGGTCTTTGGTTTATCCCCATTACGTATAATGCTTACTAATGGTTTTAGATAGATACTGTTTATCATTTTAAGGAAAGCTCCATTTATTCCTATTCTCTTTAGTGTTTTTAATAGGAATGGGTATCATATTTTCTCAAAAAAGCCCTTTCTGCACCTATTGATATAGTCATGTGATTTTGTTGGGTTTGTTATTGATATGATAGATTATGCCTATAGTTTTCCTCATATCGAACCTGATTTGAATTCCTGGTATAAATCCCACCTGGTCATAGTGTTTGCTCTTTGTGATATATTGCTATAATTTCATTGCTAGTATTTTATTTAAAATTCTTGTATCAATATTCATTAGGGAAATTGGTCAATAGTTTTCTTTCTCTGATTCTGCTCTCTCTGCCTTAGGTATCAAAACCATACTTGTGTCATAAAAGGGATTTGGTAGGACTCCTTATTTACATATTTTTTAATGGTTTATATAGTATTGGGATTGATTGTTTTTTAGATGTTTGGTAGAATTCCCTTGTAAATCCATCTGTTTCTGTGGATATTTTCTTAGAGAACTCATTTATGGTTCACTTTTTTAAATTTCCAAGATAGGATTATTTAAGTATTCCATTTCCTTTTATGTTCATCTGGGCAATTCACATTTTTGTAAATATTCATTCATTTCACTTAGCTGGCCAGTTTTGCTGTCATATATTTGGGCAAAATAACTCGTAAAAATTGCTTTAATTTCATCACCATTGGTGATGTATTTGCCTTTTTTCATTTTTTGATACTTATGATTCGGTCTTCTTTCTTTTTTAAAATCAAATTAACTAATGGTTATTTAGGTTTATTCAATGGGCATTTTTTACTTTCAGTTTCATTCATCCCTCCTTTGATTTTCAAGTTTTCTATTTTGATGTTTAATTGGGGATTTATAATTTGTTCTTTTTCCAGTATTTTTTTTTATTCATGCGCAATTCATGGATCTGCCTTTCATTTTTTAAATTTATATATTCATTTAGAGATTACATATTCATTTAGATATGAAATTTCCCCTAAGCATTGCTTTGGCTGTATCCCACAAATTTTGGTATCTTAGCTCAATGTTATTATCTTTAATGAAATTAGTGATTGTTTCTATGATTTGTTTTTTTTTTTTAACTCATTCATTCTTTAGGATTAGATTACTTAGGATAGATGATTTTTTAACCTATGTTTCCAAGATCATTTATGAGATGTAATTTTTATTGCATTATGGTCCCAAAAAAGGACACATTTAATATTTCTATTTTCCTACATTTGTTTTTGAGGTTTTTATGCCGTAATACATGGTCCTTTTCTGTGAAACTGAGAAAGGGTATCTTCCTTTTCATTCCCATTCAGTTTTCTCCATAGGACTATATTATCTAACTTTTTTGAAATTCCATTTATCTCCCTAACTTCTTTCTTACTTATTTTATGGCTAAATTTATTTAGCTCAGAAAAAAAGTTGAGGTCCTCCACTGTTACAATTTTACTATCTATTTTCTCCTATAACTCAGTTTTTCTTTTAAGAATTTAGCTGCTAGGCCATTTGGTGCTTATATAATATTGATATTACTTCATTGTATATGGTACCTTTTAGCAAGATGTAGGTTCTCTGCTTATCTCTTTAATTAGGCCTATATTTGCTTTTGATTTGTCTGAGATCATGATATCTACTATTGCCTTTTAAAAAACTTCAGCTGAAGAATAATAGATTCTGCTCCATATTCTAAATAATATATTGTTGGATTTTGGTTTCTAATCCAGTCTGCTTGTTTTTTGGATGATTTCACCCTATTCACCTTCACAGTTATGATTATACCAACTTTTCATTTCCTTCCATTCTGTTTTATTCTTTTGATTCCTCTCTCTCTCTTCCCTTTGCCTCTTCTCAAAAGTCTATTATGCTTCTGACAATTTTCTTCCTTAATTCTCCCTCCTTTTATCATTTACCCTCTTTATTTTCTCCTTTTCCCCTTCTACTACCCCATTGGATAAGATAGGTGTATGTGTGTCTGTGTGTGTGTGTGTGAATTTGAATCAAGTGATTCAAATTATTTTTAAAATAAAAAACTGTTATAATCTACTGCATTTTTTCCTGAAGTGAAAGGAATCAGATATAGATACATACGGCAAGATTTATTCACCTTCTGGGTCAGCTGTTATATTAAAGATGACATTTGTAGATCCAGATGCATTTTTCCTGCTGCCTCTTTCTCATATATCCCAGACAGCAGTACATACTCCTGCCCCTACTTTGGGAACCAAGACCAACTTTAATATAAAGTTCAAAGTGAAGAAATAATTTGGAAAAAAAAATGAGCAAACAACAACCACAAAAGAACTTAACCATAAAAATCTACCGTGGTGAAGGGATCAATTTGGATCAGTTCAGACGAGAATGAGCTTCAAGCATTGCCTTCCCATTTTCCCCTCCAATGTAAAAGCTCTTTCTTGAGTACCTCTTTTATGTGAGATATTTTTCCCCATTCTTCTTCTCTCACCTCCCTCTCCCAGTACATCCCTCTTTCTTGTCCATCCATTAGAGATAATCTTAACAAAATCTACTCACTCCCATGCCCTCTGTCTACGTGGAATCCTTCTGACTGCACTAATAAGATCAAGTTCTTAGGAGTTAGATGTACCATCTCCTCTTTCATATTTATTTTTTATATTTATCTTGTGTCTTGAATTTGAAAGTCAAATTTTCTATTCATCTCTGTTCACCATTCGTCAGGAATGCCTGAAAGTACCAATTTCATTAAATATCCACTTCCCCCTGAAACATTATACTTAGTTTTACTGGGTAGGTGATTTTTGGTTTTATTCTTAGCTCCTTTGCCTTCTGAATATCATATTCATAGTCCTTTCCTTTACCATGGAAGCTACTAATAGTTAGAAAGCTCCATGATATTTGAGTGGTCTCTTTCAGGCTGCTTGCAATGTTTTACCTTTGACATGGGAGCTCTAGAATTTGGCTATAATATTCCTGGAAGTTTTCACTTTGGGATCTCCTTCAGTAAGCAATTGGTGAATACTTTTAATTTCTATTTTACCCTCTAGTTTTAAGAAATCAGGGCAGTTTTCCTTCATATTTTCTTGAAATATGATATGTAGGACTTTTTTTTATTAGATAGTCCAGTGATTCTTAAATTATCTCTCCTCAATTTATATTCCAGGTTAGTTATTTTTCTAATGAGATATTTCACATTTTATTCTATTTTTTCATTGTTTTATTTTTTCTTGATGTTTCATAAAGTCAATAACCTTCACTTGGCCAATTCTAATTTTTAAGGAATTACTTTCTTTGGTAAACTTTCATATGACTTTTTCCATTTGGCCAATTCTGGTTTTTAAGGAGTTGTTTTCAATTTGTGATGTTTTGTACCTCTTTTACCATTTGGCCAATTCTATTTTTTAAGACACCATTTTCTTCAGTCTTTTATGTGCCTCTTTTAAAAGTTTGTTATTGTCTTTTCATAATTTTCTTGCATCATTCTCATTCCTTTTCCCAGTTTTTCTACTACCACGCTTATTTGATTTTGAAAACTTTTTTAAAGCTCATCAAGAAATCCTTGGTTGGACTTGTGTCAAACTCCACATTTTCTTTCTTTGAGCCTTTGTAGCTTTTTTGACATGTGTTGCCTTCTTCTAAGTTTCTGTATTTATTTTTCCCTTCACCATGGTAGATTTTTATGGTTAAGTTTTTTTGTGGTTGTTGTTTGCTCATTTTTTTCAAATTATTTCTTGACTTTGAACTTTATATTAAAGTTGGGCTTGGTTCCCAAAGTAGAGCAGGAATATGTACTGCTGTCTGGAATATATGAGAGAGAGGCATCAGGAAAAATGTGTCTGGATCTACCAATGTCATCTTTAATATAACAGCTGACCCAGAAGATGGATAAATCTTGCCGTATGTATCTGTCTGATTCCTTTCACTTTAGGAAAAAATGCAGTAGATTATAACAGTTTTTTATTTTAAAAAAATCTTTCTTTAGCTCTTCCAGGAATTCTTGTTGAACTTATGTCCGATTTGCATTTTCTTTAAGGCTTTTTGCCTATAGATATTTTCAAATCATTATCTTCTGAGTTTGTGTCACCATAGAAGATGTTTATGGTCAGTTTCTTTTTGGTTGTTTGCTTATTTTTGCAGCCTATTTCTTGACTTTGATTTTTATGGTAATATTGGGCTCTGCTCAGTTCTAACACAAGGGTCTCCTATAATCTCTTTCTGATCAGCTGTTTCATCCCTTTACCATCCCTGAGCACCAAGCACTCTTGGTGCCATCACTGCTTCTGCTACCATTTCTATTTCTGCTGCCTCCTCCAAGCCCCATAGCTAATGCTGTTTCCACTGTACCACATTCCTGGATGACCCCACATTTTCCTAAGCTGCCATGGGCTGGAAAATGACTTGCTGTGACTTGATTAGTCCTACTCAAAATTTGATTTGATCTACTTTTTAAAAGTTGAGTAGAGGGTTGGGCTGGGAGAGTTCAAAAGAAATGCTCACTTCATTCTGCCATCTTGGCTTCACCTCCTCTCCCCATACTGCCATTTCTTGATCAAAGGATCACATATTTAGCGATAAAAGGGACCATAAGAAAGTACTTTAAACCACACACACACACACACACACACCCCTCCTATTTTACAGATGAAGAAATTAAAGCCCTAACAAGTTGAATGGACCAAAACTACATTGGTGATAGAGCATATATTATAATTCTAGTATTCCCTTTGATTTCAAATCCAGTGCTTTTTCCAGGCTACTGGGATACCTCCTACAATTTTAGGGTACATTTTCAAGCTCCTTTCTCTTTCAGGATGGTCATCTTTCATGAAATCGCTAGGATGCATCTAGAAGCAATAATGTGACTCAGTGTATAGAACACTGGATTTGTAGTCAAGAGGATCTGAGTTCAAATTTAATCTCAGACATGGGTCCAGAGCATTAACCTATGTTATGCTCATTTTTCTCTCATCTGTAAAATGGGGCTAATTTAAATAGCATCTAATTTCCAACATTGTTGAAAGGATAAAATGAAAAAATAGTCATAAAATGTTATTGTTGTTATATATCTACAATCCTGCCAAGTACTGGAATGTATAGGAGTGTTATTGCTCATATAGACTATTCTTTAAGGTCTGGATAGAAACATTAATCTTGCATGATTTTCTGAAAACATAGATTGCTGCCTTATGGAGGGGAAATGAAATTTTCTTCCAACAATATGGGTTGAATCCAATGAACTAATTTTTAGGAATGTATTTTATTTAAGGAGTTTATTTTACTTAAATAGTAACTAATTCAACCTTTATTTTATTTATTTATGTCAACTGTTACACATTATAGACACTAGCAAAGCTTTTTGCCACCATCTCTACTTTAAAATTACCATTTTGCCATATCATTTCTTTCTTTCTTTCTTTCTTTCTTTCTTTCTTTCTTTCTTTCTTTCTTTCTTTTTTTGCTTTTTGGAGGGCAATTGGGGGTTAAGTGACTTGCCCAAAGTCACATGGCTAGGAAGTGTGTCAAGTGTCTGAAGTCAGATTTGAACTCAGGTCCTCCTGCCTCCAGGGCTGGTGCTCTATTCACTGTGCCACCTAGCTGCCCCCTCATTTACTTCTTACTAGAAATTGAGGCAAAGATATTTAATCTCTTAATCAGAAATTTTTCATGGTTAAGTCATATTATAGGTGCTGGTCACCACACCTTACTTCATGTTTTTAAGCTCTTAGAATCTGAGTTAGTGATGGAAGCATTTTGGCATTATATTTCTGTTATTTGATTTGGTAACTCTCAAGATAAGATTACTTTTAAAAGCCACAAAAGAAAATGTCAGCAAGAGAATGAAAGAATTGTTTGACTTCTCAGATGACACAATGCCATTTCCAGCTTTGTTTACAGTTAAAGAGTGGCCTGAGCTTGGCAACAAATGGTTTTTATAAGAGTAAGGTGCCATCTGGCACTAACTCAGATTATCACGGAAGAAAGTAGGAGCTGATCCCTGACATGGCAGTGAAACAGTAAAACTAGAGTGAAAACAGACAGTAAAGAATCTCTTGCTATTCTTCTCTTTCTCTGTTGTTCTTTTCTTTTCTTTTTATTTATTTAGGGTCTTTCTATACATAACATAAGAAGTTGTGATCAGCATAAGACCTTGTCTTGGAATTTAATAGGAGAAAGACGTTAGACTGGATCACATTTGGGAAATTTTACATCATTTTGTGATCTCAAAATTCTCACTACTATGTAAGTCTATCTTTTTTACACCAATACTGTTCTATCTTTAAATTTAATCATCATAAATCACTGAACATTATGATCTCACAAGAGTATCTACACCGATGAAATTATAGATCCATTAAATATCCATTTTATAAGTTTGTAAAAAGGAAAATGGTGAGCAGGATTTTTGCTGGTGATTGGGAACCATAATCATAATCATAAAATGATTGGTTCAGTAGGTTCTTGGTCACTTACTAGTTGATCAGCTTATTGATTACTACAGTTTCTCACCTGGAAATGAAGATATTTATTATCTCATATAGTGAAGCATTTGTTTCTACATCATTGATTTGGAGAGCAAAAGCTTCAGAAGGTTGGGGTTTTTTTTGTTTGTTTCTGTGATCAGTGACTCATTTATGGGAAAAAAAGAGCAGGATTCTCATGCAAGAGAGGTCATTTAGCAACGGAGAGAGCTCAAAGTACCTAGAACATTTTAAGTTAGTTTACTATGTAAAACAATGAGAAGTATCTCCACACTTGAAAAAGGAAATACGTTTTCCACTCATTTTGTACAACACTTAAATAGAATATAGTTGGCGATTATTCTCTCATTTGGAAAAGGTTTTTCCATTTTGTGTTCTTGGCCAAAAGAAACATACATGAAAACATAGTTTGTATGTGTTTCATGAACTTTTAGAAACCCTATATTGAATGGATTCTAAAGCAGAAGCTAAACCAGGGGTGGGGAACCTGTGGCCTTGAGGCCACATGTGACCTGCTAGGTCCTCAAGTGCTGCCCTTTGACTAAATCCAAACTCCACAGAACAAATTCTTTCATTGAAGGCATTTGTTCTGTAAAGTTTGGATTCAGTCAAAGGGTAGCACTTGAGGACTTAGAGGTCCCAAACCTTTAAAATGCAGCTTGTGCCATCTGTCAGTTTTTGTTTTGTTTAAATGTCTGATTTGGATCTGAGATTGTATCAGTGCACAGAATTCCCTGATGAGGAAATCACCTACCAGTGCCCCTGTTCTGCAAGGTTCAGTCTTAAAGACTGTTTTTTGGGGCAACAAAGCAGTGACTTGCCAGACAGGATATAACTGAGGAGGGATTTCAATCTAGGCTGCCCAGTGTCCACTATCCAAAGCCCATTGGTCTAGGACTCTCTTCACGATAGTGGAGATGAAAGCCCTGTCCTTCTTGAGGGGAGGGGCAGAGTTGCCAGAGAGCAAAGGTTTCCATTCTCCTTCAGTCTTTGAGTTTTGAATAAGTGCTTCTGCTTCCACAGCTTCAAGGGGGAGAATGTAAGAGGCCAACCCCATTTCAGGTAGCTGAAGGAAGACTCTAGGAAGACATGAGAAAGGCTAGAGGTCTACATCATTGTCCTTATTCCCAGATTGCTACTCTAGAGACATGGGGGAGTTACCCCTTGGGTGAGGGCTAGAACTCTCTCTCCTAGTTCAACTGAGCAATGTGGCTCTAAATGTGAGAGCTTATTCACTCTATATAGTATGATCCCATGTATGCCCTCTCCAATTTAATAAATGGATTTGTTTGCTATTCGCTATGAGTGGTCAGGGCAGCTACATGGTGCAGCTGATTGAGCACTAGGTTGGGAGTCATTAGGACTGGAGTTCAAATCCAGCCTCAGACACTTATTTGTTGTGGGGCCCTGGGTTAAGTCACTTAACCCTGTTTGCCTCAGTTTCTGCATCTGTAAACTGAACTAGAGAAGGAAATGGCAAACCACCACAGCATCTCTGCCAAGAAGACTTCAAACCGGGTCATGAAAGAGCTGCACACAACCGAAATGACCCAACAACAAGGAAAGGGTTCAAGCCTTAGATATAAAGCTTGAGGTCATCCTTCCTCCCAACCTAATATTGACACAGTGATCAGAATTAGACTGAACCATATCATATCCCCTAGACTTTTAATATGTAAGGGAACAGAGAGATATAATTCTAGCCTAGTACGCCCCTATCTCTGAGGAAAACAGAATGGTGGATTCTGGCTCCAATCCCCTGCTTCCCTTTGCAGTAGGAATTCAAGCAATGGTTCTCAACCTTCCTAATGCCGCAACCCTTTAATACTGCTAGGTGGGCATATCTGCATGTGGGCGGACCCACCTGGAGACGGATAGAGGAGCCATGTCTCGGTTCCTAAGACCATCGGAAATATGTTTTCTGATTGTCTTAGGAGACCCCTGTGACTCCTGTGAAAGGGTCATTCAACCCTCAAAGGGGTCACAATCCACAGGTTGAGAAGCACTGAATTAAAGCCTCCTTTGGAGAAAGGGTGGTGGGGGAAGAGGAAAAGAGAGTAGAGACATCTATTTTGCTACTCTTTGAGCCACACATGATGATATCTACATGCTACATGCTACATGAGGTGATAGGCCTCACAGCAAATGGGGCCTCACTATACATGAGCCTCACTATACTTTACTTAAGGGAAATAAGAGTCCACTCATTAATGGAAATATCAGCAAAATGACAACCAATAGCCAGCTTAGAACACCACCATGCAAACTTTCTGGCAGTGGGCTTTCAAATCTCTGCACTATTAAATACTAGAACAAAAAAATTCTTGATATAATTATTGATATTGATATAATTATTTGAAGGTTTGCTCACCTTTCTATGAGACATAGTACAGTTCAATGGACAGATTGTTTGGCCCAAAGTAAGGAAGACCCGACCATGAACCTTCCTAAAACATCTGGTAGCTAGGTGAGCACTGACAAATCAGTCTTTCTGAACTTTAGTTCTTGCATCTGTAAAATGGGAATATAATAGTACCTACCAATGTTGTGAGATTCAAATGATGTAATGTATATAAAATGCTTTGAAAATTTATTAAAAATATAATAATGCAAATTATTACTGTTACCATTGTTGTTTTTGTTTCAATTATGTCAGTGTGTAGCTAATAACACGGCTGTCTTATTTAAGGCTAAACAATTTTTTATTGAGTTACAAAACAAACTCATTCTATTGAGTTCTCAGAATATTTAAACCAATGATCTTATTTAGTAAAATTCCCTTCCATTTCTCCAATCTCACAACAAGACTTCTTCAGGAAGTAGTTGGTTCTCTACCACTAGTAGCTGGGTGACAACTTGGTAGGCATGGTGTAGAGACTGAACTGGGTTAAGCTTCTCAAAGTCTGGGACCACCAGTGTTCCCTAAGACCCATCCTGGGGATCTAAAGGGCCAAAATTATTTTCATAATTATATCAAGATATCTTAATTTCTATTATGCTAATATTTATAGAAATAACCCATTCAAACAAAGGCTCTCAGGGGAGGTGGGGTGTTTCATCAATAATTTTTAAGAGTATTTGACACCAGTAGACTAGATGAACACTCAGGGCCTTACATTCCACAATTCTTCAATGTTTCTAATCACCTGAGTTGGACCTCAGCTTGTAATCTTTCCAATCCTGCCTTCCATAGTCACATAAAGGCATAGACTCAGGGCTGGAGTCTGGGAAGGAGGGACCTTAAAGTTCAAGTAATCTTGCCCTTTCAACAGATGAGGAAAGATTAACTTGCCCAAGGTCCCAGAGCAAAATTGGACGTTGAGCCCCAAACAAGTACTTTCCTCATGAAAAGAGCCCCATTTTAGAAATCTTCAGCAGACACATTGACAGATATCACTTATTCCAAATAAGTATCAGAGTTTGGGACTTTTTTAGTGGTACTTAAGATTCAAATATCACAAAAAAATATTTGAATTCTCACTTATGTCTCTAAGAGGACTTATTTAGCACTTACAAGGTCACTTACTTCCTTGCTAAGACTATTTTTTGCAACATAAATATTGAAACATCAGAACCCAAGGGTTATTGGCAATAGCTTTTCTCCTTTATATCTGCAAAATTAACCAGTAAACTCATGTTCACTGGGGAAACAAGCTTTCTTCAACAGAATGAATTCTTTCCCCTCCAAGTGTTTTGGTCTGGATTTTTGTTTTTGTTTGGTCAGTTTTCTGCTAGAGAAAGAAGATATAGACCTCAACTTACCAAACAATTCCCTGAGCCCCAGAACCAATAGGCTTTAGATTCTGGTAGCGTTTGAGGACTGTGAATGTTGAATCTCCCACTTCAACGCTGTAGAACTGGTTGTCTACTTTGCTTTTGCTCATGTTGTAATGTTTGGCAATATATGACACATCCACTTGTTTATCAAATCCCTGTCAGGAAGGATGAAAAAAAAAAGTGAGAAGGGTAAACCAGAAGCATGATAATGAAATGTAGAAAAGTCTGCTGTCTATACAAATTCTGATGGTTGCTAATCATATCTCCTAAGTTTATATATTATCGGTGTTCATGTCTTTCCTAAACATAGGCAAATCAGACTGAGATCAGCCAGAAATATAAGGATCAACTGAAATATTGTTGTTGTTGACCTAAAATAACTTTCTAAAGGAAATTTCTTTCATGTGGAAAGTACTGATAATGGGTTGAGTTCAATTATTCAGGGGCTGTCCAGCTTCTATAGAACAGATGTCTCTGTAGCAGGGTGGAAAAATCCAGGGCCTAGAAGTCAAAACCTGGGTTCTAGGCTTGACTCTGACACATAATGACAAATCAGTCTTTCTAGGCCTTAACTTCCTCATTTAGAAGGGTTAGATTAGATGAAAGCTGATATTTTAGTGATTAAAAATTAATGATCTAGGTCACATGATCCAGAAAATATAAGTTTTCCATGAATCTCTATTATCTCAAAGCTAGGATAAGGAATTGTGTTCCAGATATGTAACAGTTAAGGATGAAATCACAGGATAAGAAGACAGAAAGAGCACACAATGTAAAAACCTGACGAAATAAAATCAGAAAAGTATACTTAGAGTTCTTATTCAGAGATCCCACATCTAGCTCTAGAAGAGAAAATAACAGATGTGGAACACAAACACAAACAAGTCAAAGAAAATTAGAGAGATGTAAAAGGCAATAACTTTTTTGGTAAATAGTTTTCTGTTTTTTCCAAATACTTGTAATTTCAACATTCATTTTTTATAAAATTTTGAGTTTCATATTTGTCTTCTCTCCCATCCTGCCTCCTGAAGATGTCAAGAAATCTAATATAAGTCATACATGTGCAATCATATTAAACATACTTCCACATTAGTCATGTTGTGGAAGAAGAAACAGAACAAAAAAGAAAAGTCATGAAAAACAAAAAACAAAAAAATGTGAAAATAGAATGTTTCAATCTGCATTAAAATTCCATATTTCTTTCTCTGGAAGTGGATAGCATTTTCCATTGTGAGTCTTTTGGCATTGTCTTAGATCATTGTATTGTTGAGGAGAGTTAGGTCCATTAAAGTTGATCACTGCACAATGGTGCTGTTTCTGTGTACAATGTTACAGATTAAAAGAAGTCTGAATTATCACTCCACATCTATCAAATTGACAAAGATAATAAAAGGCAAAAATAGTCAATATTAGAAGGGCATTAGAAGATAAGAAAATTAAGAAATTCTTGGTGGGGCTATGAATTGGTCCAACTGTTTTAGAAACCAATCTGGAATTATGCAATTAAAGTTATTAGTATCATTTTTGTAGTAGATAAAAATTGTAAATTGATTATAGGCTCAAAACTTCCAAGTCAGGCAATCATCAAAATGGAGGAAATTTTCTCTAATCTTCACTTTTAAAACCTCCCCAAAATAGTCATTATGTCTAAGAGATGACACAGTTTCAACTACCTCCCTAACCACTTGTTGGGAGATTGGAGAAATGGAAGGGAATTTTACTAAATAAGACCAGTGGTTTAAATATTCTGAGAACTCAATAGACACCAAAGCAGTGATGATAATCCAATGAACCAACAGAGAAGAAGACTGAGAATCTCTTAACCCTAACATGCTCTCTAAGTGCCCAACACACACAAACTCCTTACAGGGCTGTAACAAGCGGGTCCGTGGGTTTGCAAAGGAACTTAACTCTACCTCCACAACACATACACAAGTGCCATGGAATACCAAAAGAACAAAGCTTGTCCTGGATGAGACAACAGTGTGGCAGTGCTCAGCAACAAAATTCATTCAGAGAACTGAGGAACTGAGGAAACTGGAAAAAGGACACATCTGTGTGACTTCATGCATTCCACTAAACCTGAGAGAAAGCTCAGCGGCCAACTGGAATCAGGTCTGTACTACCAGAAGTGACTTGAGAAAGAAACAGAACTGACCATCATTAGAAGAAGCTGAGATGGCTTTGAGGTCCAGCCTCCAGGGAAACTGGTATCAAAGGAGAAGTCAGAAAGATCACAACACAGAAAAATAAATTTAAAAACTAAAATTACCAAAGATCTCCAAAGTAAGAAAACTCAGTCAGAGACTTTGAACCTAGTAGATAAAACAGCATGGAAGATGATAATAGTGAAAATAAATAGGGCCTCCAAATGAGCTAAAAGATTCGAAATATCAAGAGAAGGAAAATGAATTAGTGACTGAAGAGGCAGAGGAGGCCGTAGATTCCAAAGAGAGCACAGAACAATAGCAAGATGCTTCTGAATGATTTAAAAGAGAGCTGAGAATTGTGAAAGCAGAATTTATGGCTTACACAGCAGAGATAATTGGCAGAATAAAAAAACTTCTGAGTCATGCCACCAAGTATCCAGGAATCAATCTACCAACGCACACAAATTACTTGTACAGATTCAATTACAAAATGTTTCTGCTCAATGTAATGGAGAACAACTTTAAAAACTGGAGGACTATTTGGGGCTCAGGGATGGGCTATTCAGAGGTGCGTTAAGGGGGAAAAATCTATTTGATAAAAACAGTTGAAAAACCTGGAAGGAAATCTGGCAGAAATTAGGCTTTGACCAATATTTTATACAATATTCCACAATATGTCCCAAATGAATATGGCTTTAATATTAAAGAAGAGCAGATGATACACCTCTCACAGCTATGGTGATGAGATACATTCTTTTTTTTTCTTTCTTTTCTTTTCTTTTTTTTTTGCTTTTTGGAGGGTAGTTGGGGTTAAGTGATTTGCCCAAGGTCACACGGCTAGTTTTTGTGTTAAGTGTCTGAGGCCGCATTTGAACTCAGGTCCTCCTGACTCCAGGGCCTGTGCTCTATTCACTGTGCCACCTAACCACCCCTACAGGAAATATTCAAAAAGGAAAAGAAAAACAAAAACAAATAATGAGTCCATTATTTGAGGAATTGATTGGGGAATCTGAATATAATAGAATTTTCTTTCACTGTAAGGAACAATGGATGAGGAGAAGATGAATAGACATGATGATGATAATGTAATTGAAGATAACACTGGCGGACAAAAGAAATTAGCTAAAATAGAAGGAGAGAGAA
>JAQQSU010000210.1:0-37767 GCA_028627135.1 Pseudochirops cupreus | reverse complement strand
CCTCCACTTCTCTGATTTGGTTTTCAAAATCCTTCTTAAGCTCCTCTATGGCTTGTGGGAAGTCTGCATGTTTCTTGGAAGCTTTTGGTGTGGGAGTTCTGACTGTGTTGTCTTCCTCCTGTTCCGTGCTTTGATCCTTTTTGTCCCCAAAAAAAGGATTTTAGAGTTCGATTGCTGTTCTTACTTTACTTCCTTTGCCTGCTCATGTTGCCAGTAAATTACTTGATTTTTTAGCTCTGTGGAACTCTGCTTCCAGAGGGGAAAGCTCTTTCCCAAATCGCTGGGGTTTTCACAGCTGCCGGAGTTATTGGGAGGCTGCTACAGCCCCCACCGTCTTTGGCTCACTGAAAACACACCCCAGGACCACCGTCCAAGACCACGATCCGGATCCAGGCCTCTTGACGCAAGAGCACTTAGCCTCTCAACGATCGCTTGGCCCTCTGCAGTCTGCAGGCCAGGAGCTCTGAAGCAGCCATGTGGAGGCGGCTGCAGGGCCGCTGCTTCTGCCACCTCCTTGCCCTGGAGGCAGTTTGGCCAGACTGCTTTTCTCCCCCATATTTAGCTGAGTTCCACTGACCTTTCACTTAGTCCTTGTTTCTTATGGCTTGATAATTCTGGAAACTGCTGCAGCTGCTGCTGATCTACTCTCCCGCAGGCTCCAGCTGCTGCTCATCCTGGCTGCTTTGGGGCCAAGCCGTGATTTCAGGCTCTCAGCACACTGAGATGAGCCCTTCCTGTCGAGCAGCCTTCAGCGGTAGATGTGTTTTTCTGTTGTGAGTTTTGGAGTCCTAAAATTTGTTTAGAGTCATATTTTATGGGTATTGGAGATGGCTATGTGGGTGCTGCGGAACCTTGTTGCTTCTACACTGCCATCTGTGTTGCTTTTATGCCACCATCTTCTCTTTGGCATAATTTATAATGATTTTTAAAAATACTGTTGACTAAATAAAAGCTTTATTTTCAGGAGTTATGTTTGTGGAGATGTTAGTCTATTGACTTTCTGCAAATAGGTAATGCCTTTTTTGTGACTTGGAAATTTTTTTTGACATAAAGCGTTTTTTCTTCTAAGGTATGATGTTATTATCTTTCATCATGTAGCTGAATATTCCTTTCATGGATTAGAAAAACAAATGGCCTTCGTAGCTTTCCTTCTATTTTTTTTAGCTTAAAAAATATTAACTTTTCTCCTTTGCACTTTATCTTTTTTGGGGGGTGCTTTTTAATGTTCTAATTCATTATTTATTTGTAGCATTCTTTTCTTTTTAGATTTTGAGTCACTTCTTCTCTCCCTTCTACTTTCTCTCTCACCCACTGAGAAGTCAAGCAATATGATATCAGTTATATATGTGAAATCATGCAAAACATATTTCCGTTTTAGGCATATATTTTTTGAAAAGCAAGAAAAAGAAAATGAGAAAATTAGATATCTGTTTGCAATCAGAGTTCGTCAGTTCTCTATCTGGAGGTGGATTGTATTTTTTCGTAATGAGCCCTTTGGAATTGTTTTGATCACGGTATTGCTCAGAGTAGCCAAGTGTTTCAGTTGACAATCATTACAACATTGCTCTTATTGTGTACAATGATCTCCTGGCTCTTCTAATTATATTTTTGCATCAGTTTTTGTAGTTCTTTACATCTTCTTCAGAGACCACCTCCTCCTTCATCATTTTTTTCCTCCCTTTCTCTCTCCCTCCCTATAGGACTGGTACCCTATTCACTCTGCCACCTGGCTGCCCTGTCATTTCTTTTTTTTTTTTAAATTATATTTTCTTTTTCCCCAGTTATATGTAAAAACAGTTTTAACATTTGTTTTTAAAATGTTTGAGTTCCAGATTCTCTCCACTCCTGAAATCATCCCTAATTTCTTAAGAGTACCATAGTATTCCATAACAATCATATACCACAACTCTTCCAGCCATTTCCCAGTTGATGGGCATAATCTCAATTTCCAATTCTTTGCCATCACAAAAAGAGCAGCTATAAATATTTTTGCACATATAGGTAGGTGCTTTTCCTTTTTTTTTTTATCTCTTTGTGATACAGACCTAGTAGTTATATTGCTCAGTCAAAAGGTATGTAGTTTTATAGCCCTTTGTTGCATAGTTCCAAATTGTTCCCAAGAATGGTTGAGTCAGTTGGTTATTCCACTGTTAGTTCATAAGTGCACCTTATTTTCCTTCATCTCCTCTAGCACTTGTCATTTCCAATAGGTGTAAGATAAATTTCAGAATTGCTTTAATTTGTCATTTCCGATAGTTGTAAGATGAATTTCAGAATTCCTTTAATTTGCATTTCTCTAACCAGTAGTGATTTAGAGCATTCCTTCATATGACTATGTATAGCTTTGGTTTTTTCATCTGAAAACTACCTCTTCATGTCCTTTGACCATTTATCAGTTGTGGAATAACTTGTATTTTTATACACTTGACTTTCTCTAAATTTTTAAGAAATGAGGCCTTTATCAGAGAAACTTAGTATAAAAAATTTTGATATTGCTTCATTAGCTGTGGTACTTTTTTAGTGCAATGTAGTTTCCTGATTGTCTCTTTAAATTAGGTTTATTTTTGCTTCTGCTTTGTCTGAGATCTTGATTGCTGCCCTTCCCCTTTTAAATTTCAGCTGAAGGATATTAGATTTATGTCCAGTTCTTTATTTTAACTCTTTGTGAGTCTTTCTGTTTCAAGTGTGTCTCTTGTAAACAACATATTGTTGGATTATTATTTCTAATCCATTCTGCTGTCAGGATTATTATCAGCATATTATCAGCATTCTGTTATCAGCATTCACAGTTATGATTACTGTATATTTCCCTCCATCTCATTTTCTGATGTTTCTTTTTTTCCTGCCCCTCCTCAAAATTCCATTTTGTTTCTAGCCACTGTGCCTCTTAATCTGTCCTCACTTTTATCATCCCTTCCCCTTTCTGTTTTCTACTTCTACTACTGTTTCTGTATTGTGTAAGTTAGATTTCTATAAGTAATTGAATGTGCATATGTATTTTCTTCTTTGAACCAATTCTGAGATTGAGGTTCAAGCATTGCCCACTATCCCTTATCCCCCTCTTTCCCCTCCACTGTAAAAGCTCTTCCTTGAATGCCTCTTTTATGTGAGAAAATTTCCCCCATTCTACCTCTTTTTTCCTTAGTCCCTCAGTGCTTCCTTCTTTCTTTCCTCTTCCTGTTTTTCAGATATCATTGAAGCATAATCCATTTGTATCTATGCCCTCTGTCTATATAAAGTCCTTTTAACTACTGTAATAATAAAAGTTCTTATGAGTTAAATATACCATATAAGAATGTAAACAATTTAACTCTGTAGTGACCCTTATGATTACTTTTTCATGTTTACCTTTTTATGCTTCTCATGAGTCTTATGTTTGAATGAATGTCAGATTTTCTATTCAATTCTGGTCTTTTCATCAGGAAGGCTTGAAAGTAGATAGGTGATTCTTGGTTTTAATCCTAGCTCCTTTACCTTCTGGAATATCATATTCCAAGCCCTCCACTCCTTTGATGTGGAAGTTGCTAAATTTTGTGTGATCCTGACTGAGGCTCCATGGTATTTGAATTGTTTCTTTCTGTCCGAATTATTTTCTCTTTGACCTGGGAGCACTGGAATTTGGCTGTAATATTCCTGAGAGTTTTCAGTTTGGGATGTCTTTTAAGAGGTGATAGGTGGATTCTTTCAATTTCTATTTTAGTCTCTGGATCTAAGTTGTTGGGGCAGTTTTCCCTGAAATTTTTTATAATTAATTAATTAATTTTTTGTTTTCAATATTCATTTCCACAAAATTTTGAGTTAGTTTTTTCTCCCCATCTTTTCCCTACCCTTCACCCCAAAATAGCAAGCCTACTGAATACCGCTTCCCCCAGTCTGTTTTGTCTTATATCCTCCCCCATGACTCCCTCCCCCCCCCTGCCAACTTTCTAGTAGGGCAAGATGGATTTCTATACTCCAGTTCCTGTATATCTCATTTCCCAGTTGCATGTAAAAAAAAACCAATTTTTTTTTTAAGCATTTGTTTTTAAAACTTTGAGTTCCAGATTTTTTCCCTTCTTCCCTCCTCACCGGCCCCCACTGGGAAGATAAGCAGTTCCTTATCGGTTGTACATGTGTAGTTATGCAAATCATTTCCATAGTTGTTATATTGTGAAAGACTAACTGTATTTCCCTCCATCCTGTCCCGTCCCCTCCTCCATTCTGTTTTCTCCTTTGACCCTATCCCTTTTCAAAAATGTTTGCTTCTAACTACCCTCTCCCCCAATTTGCCCTCTCTTCTACCATGCCCCGTTCTAGCCCCTACCCCCTATTTTCCTTTAGGGTAAGATACCCAATTGAGTGTGTATGTTATTCCCTCCTTAAGCCAAATTCAATGAGAGTAAGGTTGTCCCATTCCCTTTCACCTTCCTGCTCTTCCTCTCCTTGGTAACAGTTTTCTCTTGCCTCTTTTGTATGAGATAATTTACCCTAATCTATCTTTCCCTTTTTCCTTCTCCCAATAAATTCCTCTCTCACCTCTTGATTTTATTTTTTAGATATCATCCCTTCATATTCAACTCATCCTGTTTCCTCTGTCCATGTATACGTGAACGTACATATACCCACACTCAGATACATATTTATATACACATATATCCTCCTATATATACATATATATATGTATGTATATGTATATGTATACATGTATATTCCCTTCAACTGTTGTCATACTGAGAAAAGTCTTATGAGTTATAATTACCGTTTTTCCATGTAGGAATGTGAATAGTTCAACTTTAATAAGTTCCTTATGATTTCTTTTTCCTGTTTACCTTCTCATGCTTCTCTTGCTTCTTGTATTTGAAAGTCATATTTTCTGTACAGCTCTGGTTTTTTCATCAAGAATGCTTGATAATCCTCTTTTCCAGTGAATGACCATGTTTTCCCCTGAAGTATTATACTCAGTTTTGCTGGGTTGGTGATTCTTGGTTTTAGTCCTAACTCCTTTGACCTCCGGAATATCATATTCCAAGCCCTTTGATCCCTTAATGTATAAGCTGGTAGGTCATGTGTTATCCTGATTGTTTCCCCACAATACTCAAATTGTTTCTGCTTGACTGTTTACGGTATTTTCTCCTTGATCTGGGAACTCTGGAATTTGGCTATAATATTCCTAGGAGTTTTTTTGGGGGATCCTTTTCAAGAAGCAGTTGGTGAATTCTTTCCATTTCTATTCTGCCCTCTCGTTCTAGAATATCAGGGCAATGTTGCTTCATAATTTCTTGCAAGATGGTGTCTAGGTTCTTTTTTTTGATCATAGCTTTCAGATAGTCCAATAATTTTTAAATTATCTCTCCTGGATCTATTTTCCAGGTCAGTGGTTTTTCCAGTGAGATATTTCACATTGCGTTTATTTTTTCATTTATTTGGATCTGTTTTATACTATCTTGATTTCTTATAAAGTCATTAGCTTCCAATTGCTCCAATCCAGTTTTAAAGGAGTTATTCTTTTCATTGAGTTTTTGAAATTCCTTTTTCATCTTCTCCTCATTGGCTTTTTGGTCCTCTTTTGCCATTTGAGTTAGTCTATTTTTTAAGGTGTTATTTTCTTCATTGTATTTCTCAGTCTTGTTTAGCAGGCTGTTGACTCACTTTTCATGATTTTCCTGTGTCATTCTTATTTCTCTTCTCACTTTTTCCTCTACTTCTCTTACTTGATTTTCAGAATCCTTCTTGAGCTCTTCCATAGCCTGTAACTAGTTCATATTTTTCTTGGAGGCTTTTGATGCAAGAGTTCTGACTTTGCTGTCTTCTTCCCACTCCATGCCTTGATACTTTTTGTCCTCAAAAAACGAGCTTTCTGTGCTTGCTCATATTGCCAGCCAATTACTTGACCTTTGAGTTCTTTGCCATGGTACAACTCTGCTTTCAGAATGGGGATTGCTTTGTCCCAAATCACTAGGGTTTTTGCAGCTCCTGGAGCTATTAGGAGGGTGCCATCTCTATAGCCCCCACCAGGTCTGGCTCACTGGTCACACAGTCTACAGCCACCATCCAAGACCACGATCCAGATCCAAGCAGGTTAAAGCAGGAGCGATTTCCTTTGTAATGGTTGCTTGGTCCTCCTACAATCTGAAGGCCAGGAACTCCTGAGACAGCCACTTGGTGCAACCGCCACACCTCTGCCACTTCTGGTCCTGGGGAATGGGTGGACCACCCTCTTCTGTGCCCTGGTGTTCTAACAGAGTTCCACACTGACCTTTTACTTTGTCTTTGATGTTTATGGGTTGAGAAGTGTGGAAGCTACCACAGTGGCTGGTTATTTGCTCTCCTGAAGTCTCCTCTGGCTGCTGCTCATTCGGGCCTCCCTGGGGCTGGAACAGTGCTGCTCCTGTGGGACTGTGCTCAGCTCCCAGTGCCCTGGGATAGACCTTTCCTGTTGGCCTGCTGGCTATCATTAGTGGAAGATTTGTTTCTCATTGTCACTTTGTGGGTTCTGTAGCTTTAAAATTTGTTTAGAGTCATTTTTTTATAGGTATTAGAATTGTTTGGAGCCATAGCCCTCGTCAGCTTTGTGCTTCTACTCTGCCATCTTGACTCCGCCCCCTTGTCTTCCCCCTGATAATTTTTTGAGATACTATATTTAGGCTCTTTCTTTGATCGTGGCTTTTAGCCTCATATTTCTTCAGTTACCTCTCTTGGATCTCTTTTCCAGGTCATTTGTTTTTCCAGTGACCTATTTCACATTTTCCTCTATTTTTTTCATTCTTTTGACTTTCTTTGTTTGTTTCTTGATGTTTCCTACAGTCATTAGCTTGCACTTGACCAATTCTAATTTTTAAAGAATTATTTTCTTGAGTGGTATTTTCTACATCTTTTTCCATTTAGCTAATTCTGCTTTTTCAAGGAGTTTTTCTCTGAAGTGGATTTTTGTGCCTCATACTATTAGACCAAACCTGAATTTACGGTGTTATTTTCTTTACTGTTTTTTTTTTTTTGGTGCTTCTTTGACCAAGCTGTTAATCCTTTTTAAATATATATTTTTTTTTGTGCATCACTCTCATTTCTTTTTCTGGTTTTTCCTCTGCTATTCTTATTCTTTCTTTAACTCTTCCAGGAATTCTTGTTGGGCTTGTGTCAGCATTTTTCTTTAGGCTTTGTTCATAGCTGTTTTCACACTGTTTTCTTCTAAGTTTATGTCTTGGTCTTCCTTGTCACTGTATTGCTTTTTGTGATCAAATTAAAATTTTTGTTGTTTGCCCGTTTTTGCAGCCTGTTTCTTGCCTTTAAACTTTATGTTAGAAGTTGGGCTCTGCTCACTAGGGGTTGTGTGGGTGGAGAGGCATGGGAGGCATAGTCCCAAACTTCAGGCTTTTTTGTACTTCTGTTTTCAGAGCTAGTTCTGGGGAGCTCTAAGTTTTTGGTGTTTCCCAGGTGGTGTGATGCTGGGAGAGGTATAGTCCCTGTTCTCTTTGTCTGCACTCTGATCTTTAGCTAGGAAGGGCCCCTGAACCCTTGTTTTCCTGTAGGCAGAAATACTAGTGCTTTTTTTGCCTTGAAACTGTGACCAGGGACTTTGATCTCTTTCTGACCATTTGTCCAGGCCTCTTACTGTCTCTGGGCTGAGAGCTTCCAAAGTTGCTGCAGTGACTGCTGTTGGTGCTGTCGTGTGTGTGGGCTCAGGTCTCTGAACCACCCAGTATCTCAGACTTGTTTTGCCAACCTCTTAAGTTTTCTTAGTTTGGAAAAATGTCTCACCCTGATCATTTATTCATTCTGCTGCTCTAAAATTTCATTTGCAGTGTTAATTTAAAGTTGTTTGGAGGGCAGTGTTGGGAGAGTTCCGTTAGATGACTGCCCCTAATCCACCATCTTGGTTTTGCCTTCACTCTTTTAATTTTTTTTTTTAATTTTAAAAGAAACTTCTTTTCAGGGCTCTGCTGGTCCACTTTAGAGCCTATCTTTTTAACTGTATAATGGCATGTCATCAAGAATATCTGCTCAAATCTATTTGACTTGCAGGTGTCTTGGAAAGAAAGAGAACAGAAGGTGAAGGCTGTGTGTCTTTTGGGCATAAATTGTCTTTATATATACACTGTTTTACTCTCCCTAGCATGGTGCTTGTTGCTGCTTTTGATTTTTATAAACTTGGTCTCCCTCTGTTGTTTTTAATCATCAGTAATTCCATGTCTAGAACATTTCCCATTGCCCTAGCAGCACCATTCTTAAGGTGGTGTTCGGAAAGAGTAGCTAGAAGGAGGGCAATTTGGGATGGAGAAATACTGTAGTAGAATGTGTATTTAGGGAAACCACCCAGTTTAAAAAGTTGTCACCCAGGAGATGGCTAGATGGCACAGTGAATAGAGCACTAGCCGTGGATTCAGGAGGACCTGACCTGAGTTCAAATTTGGCCTCAGACACTTAACACTTGCTAGCTGTGTGACCTTGGGCAAGTCACTTAGCACCAATTACCCTGACTTCCCCCTTAAAAAAAACAAAAGTTGGGATCCAGACCCCTCAACTTTCAAGTGAATCCCATCAGGAATTAAGTTCTCTGACAACAAGAGTTTACAAACCAAAAAACCCCCAAGAATAAAGTTATTGGAATACAATGTTAAGGTGTAATAAATACTTTCTATTTTTAGGTCTGTTGCAAAGAAAACTCATACCACAATTCAGAAGATTAAAAAGGAAGGGAAACTATCAGAATCCTTATTAACAGCCTTGTTGAATTGTAGAACTTTAGAAGAATTAGACCATGTGGTAAGAAGTACTTTGTTTCTATTTCTTGCTTAAGAAATAACTGCTTTTGTTGGGAATTTACTTAAAAGAAATTCATAATACAGAATCCAGTCTCTGGGGATTGATCCATTGGGATTTTAACACAGGACCAGAAATAGCAAACGTGTTCTTTCCTCAAATTCAGGCCAGCTTTTTATTTCTGAATTTTTGATGAAGAAGAAACAGGAATTATGGCATGTTAGTGAAAAAATAGACCTTAGAGATTATGAAATCTAATATCTCATTTTACAGATTGAAATTCAAATTCAGTAGACCTTTGTTAATTGCCTAAAGTTTTCAAGATTCTGCACGATATGCTCAGGTTAAAGAGGTGACTACCACATGGAGGCAGATGTGGAAAATTATAACTCACATTTCTCTAGAGTAGATCTTCAGAATTCAGGAGGTAAACATTTTTCACAGTAGCTTTGTGAGGAAGGTATTATCATTATGTACATGTTACTGGTGAAGAAGCTAAAGGTCACAGTGGTTAAAGACCTTTCCCATAGTTACATAGTTTTGTGGTAGAGATGGGATCAGATCCCTATTCTTTTTTAAAGACACACACACACACCCGCGCATACACACACACATGCGTATGCATGTATGAGTGCATGTACACACGTGTGTGTGTGTGTATTTCATGACCCTGAGCAAAAGGTGATAAAAACCTAGAAAATGAGAGATGAAATCTTACCTAGGCGCTATACTTGTTAAAAAGGCAGAACCCAAAGAATTAAGAAGCAACAAAAATGACAATAAGATGTCTTTGTTCTATTTATCCTTTTTGGCCTCCAAAATTCTGCTACTTTTGATTCTGTTTTCTTTTCTTCTTTATTTTTAAAAAAAAATTGCAAGTGTGTGTGTTTTTTTGTATTGATACAATTCTGGTTATTGTGTAGAATCTAGTTATTTTGACTTTTTCTTGTACTCTTCCCATTATACTACTTCAACATACATCTTCAAACAGATATTTTCTTCATAGAGTGGGTCAGAGTGTAGACGAAATTCCAGGAGAACGTCTGTCTTCAGACCAAAGCTTTGCAAGTGAGATTGTCATATGCCTTTTTGAATGGGGGAAGACCGGAGACCTCTTTCTGAATTGTGATGTATAAGAGGGTTTGGTTTCTAGGCCCTTAAGTCCGCTGTGCATAACAATATTCCAAAATCATTAGACAGCAGTGCATCCATCTGGCCTGTCATGTTTATTTTATTCCCACTTGTATTTCCCAATATCCTTTGGAATCCCACTACGATGGAAGAACCCTGCCCTTGGTTTCAGAAGTCTTGGGTTCTAATTCTTGGTTTGACACTTTTAGTTGTGTTAATGAATGAATCGCTCAAACTTTCTTAGTCACAATACACTTAATTGTAAATTGAGGATAGTAATGTTTGTACTATCTACCTAATAGGGCTATCGTCAGGTTCACATCAAATATTATACCAAGTCGTACAGCACTGTGTAATGTTATGACCCTTGAGGGCAGAGATTGTTTTCCTTTATGTTTTTGTATTCCTAGTTTCCAGCACAGTACCTGGCACATAGGTGCCTAACAAAATACTTGTTCAGTTGAAATGAATTATTTATAATTACATTATCCTATCACTTTCTAACTGTTCCTTATATCTTCTTTCCTTCCCTTCTTGCCTGCTTACCTGCAGGAAACATAGCTGGACTCTTTAGAAAATCAGATGAAGTGAAAATTATGGTAGAGATTTTTTTTTAACTTCTGGCGCTTGATTTCCCTCCTCAGTTTTCTGCTGCTCAGTTTTGATTAGACCCACTGATGGGTTTGGTTCAGGTTGTGGCTGAGTGGGGGTTGATTAGAGCCAAACTTAATGGATCTTGGTTACTTTGACTATTTTACTTATGTAATGAATAATAGGATAGATGAAACCTTAGAAAGTCTTTGAAGGTGGAGGGTATTTGTTGCCCATTGACTGAACAGGAAGTTCTAATGGTTTTGTATTTGCTACTTTTGCAGTGCGTTTATCCTTGAATTGCATGCAGATAAATGGGTGTTACGAAAAATAAGCCTTTGTTTAATATTTATTATGGGGTAGTCTGGTGGCACAGTGAGTAGAGCTCTGGTCCTGTAGTCAGGAAGAGCTGAGTTCCAGTGTGACCTCAGAATCTAGTTGTGTGACCATAGTCAAGTCACTTAACCCTGTTTGCCTCAGTTTCCTTATCTGTAGAATGAGCTGGAAAAGGAAATGGCAAACCACTCCAGTTTTTTTGCTAAGATAACCCCAAATAGGGTCACAGAGAGTCAGACGTGATGGGTCATTTTTATTTCCTGTGCTCTTGGTAGCTCTTTAATCTCTCTTAGGTTGTGTGCTTCCAGAGGGCAGAGATGCAGTATGTACCTTATTTTGTGCAAAGCCCAGCGCAACACTGCATACAAATAGGAACTAATAAGTGATTCTTCATAATGACACCAACATGTAGTTCTTGCTTATTACTAATAAAAAAGTTTGCAGAATCAGCTATATTTCTTGATACATTTCAAGTGACTTTTGAGTTTTCAAGGCAAAGCTGAAGAAATCATAAGCTTGTGTCATTAATGATAACTACTGTTCATACAACCTAGGCATGTCGAAGAAGACGTTGGGCTTTGCTGCTTTCTATCAGAATTTTGATATAATATATTAGAGGAATATATGGAAATATAAGGGAATATATGTAAGAAGTATTGGTGTTGATTAGGAAGGGAAAATATATAGGCAGTTCTCATTTGAAATGTGTGTTAGGGATGGTATGACTAAATGAAACATTATCATTTGAAAACCTTGTTTGAATTATTAACTTCAACCTTATCTACTTGATACTTTCTTTTAACCTTCAGGATTAACATTAAGTAACATTTCCTAGAATTTCTTTTTTCTTCATCTCTGCCAGACCTCTTAAGAAATTAACTAACAAAGCAAAAGGACAGAAGTCAAGGAACAGGAAGGAGAAGGCTTAACAAGGAAAAATCCACAAACTCAAGAGTTTCTTGAAAATTGAGATTTGTCTGTTTTTTTTTACACACTAGCCCTCAGGGGGAAAAGACAACAGTTTTATTCTTGCCTCCAATTGTCACTTTTATCAGCTAATGTTTATTATATATCTTCTTTGAAAAAAGAGTATGGGGAAAAAGGAAAGGGTAGTTAAGGAGTATTTTGATGACTAATTCAAGCTTTTGCTTCTTTCAATATGGAATGATAAAGTATGTTTTCTGATCTTCCCTTTGTAGTCAGCACCATATAAAACTGGGAGTAAAGGGACCAAGGCTCAAAGAGCCAAACAACTAGGATTAGAAGGAGCAGCAAAGACACTGCTTGAAAATCCAGGAGCACTTGATCTGCTCTCCTTTGTGAAACCTAGTGTGAAAGGTAAGTGTCAGATACCACATTGTGACTTGGAATACATCTTATGCATAGAAATCAGTTTTATCTATATCATAAAGTTACTGGTAAAGTACAACTTTTCATCTCCCTTTACCCCCTCACCCCTCAATTTCTTCTCCATTACCTTGAATAAAAGAGAAGACTGACATGGCAGAACCCTTAGAAAATGGGTGCACACACACACACACACACACACACACACACACACACACTCTCACACTGTACAGTTGTAAGATTAAACAATCTGAGAACATGGTTCGGGTCTAGTGGTTCAGTTTCTTAGCAAGTTCCAATTACAGTTTCAATTATAAGTTTATAGAGGGAAGTTTGATGGCAAAATGTCACTGTTCTGTCTTGAACCTTTTGGAAAGGTAGCGTAGACTGGCTTTTCTTTTGCTTCTGGCAGTATAAACTTGGTACAATGTTGCCTCTTTGTAAATAAATACATACCTATTGTCTTTTTTTAGAGTGGGGGAAGAAAAATACAATCAAATGATGAAAAGACAAAGCAGAATTGTTTGAATTTGGGGTGAGAAGCAAAGACAGAATTTGAACTTACTTATTTTTGTGATTATCTTAATTTCAAGTTCACTACAGTTTTTCAGCAAGTTGGAACATTTAGTTAATCATTTTTCCTGCAGCATAGTTAGTGCAAGGTAATTGCACTCACCATAATTCAGCCTAGAAGTGGTAGTGCATAAGGCACTAACTAAGAGCTATCTGCTCTGAGCAGAATGATCTCCATCAAGGCATGGCATTTGTTTTCAGTACAGAATGCTGGAGGGTTTAAATAGTCATAATTTTATCCTCTTTGTATTTTTTTTTCTTCTGATAGTCTAATAAACTTGAATTTATTTTGCCATTTTTGCTCTCAAAAGTACTTTGTTTTGTAAATTATGGTGCAGTGGTTAGGTTTTACGTAATCCTATCTTTTTAAGTTGACATTGATAGGAAGACAGTATTGTTAGACATTGATATCTAGCATATGATGATACTTATAATTTATTGGTGAGTGGGTACACAGAACAGGTACAACAGCAATATAAATAATTGGCCTAGTACAGCCCTATTTGTCTCCCTTTTCTCTCTCCCATTTCCAGTTAGAAATATAGAAGGATCAATAATGGTAGTCTAAAACCAAGAGAAATAAAGTTTCAGTGGAAAGGTTCTTATCGCCACTCCTACCCTGATCCTTTATGCATTTTCTCTCATATAATCAATTACCTTTCCAATGCTACTTTTTTTTATCTTATTCTTGACTATGTAAGAAACAGATTTCATTGATTTTTTTCAAGTAGGGTGAGATAGAGCTGACCATGAGCAAAGTGGGAGGAGGTACATCTCACTGGCATTGTGTTCCTACAGAAGTTCCACACCCTTTTCTTCCCTCCCCACCACCAGTGGCTCTTTCTGAATTCTTTGGTGTTCATTCAGAGGAACACTATGCATAATTGCCTTTGTAAGGGACAACTTTGTGTAAATGAATTTTTTAAAAGGCCTCTCAAAATTTCTCTTATTTATCTCCTAAAACACATTTAGCCATGTAGTCATAGTAATGTACTTGGTAGTTGGGTGAATAGCTTGAGAAAGTTACTATAGCAAGAGATTGTATTTTTGTTTTTTTGAAATGGCTTACTTCTTTATCTTTGAATTTCTTGTAGATCTTGTTCATCTAGGTGCCAATTTTGGGCTTTTGAGGAATTGTTTGGTTACATTAAGCTAGAACTGGAACAAAGGATTTTAAATATGAACTCCTCCCATTAGGTTCCTCTGAAAACTAAGGTGGTTTTCTATAGTGGGTACCGGAAAACCTCAGAGTTCCTACTTTCCTTTTTCTGCCATCATTTTTATTGTGTCTATGAGTTCCTCATTAAATTTTACTTAAAGATAATCTTTAGAGTTCTCCCCATAAGCTCATATGTGAGGTGCTTTGAATCTCAAGAAATGACCAAACAATGAATGGTTTTCCTAGATGGTCATCATGTAAACTTGGAAACTCTCTATTAACGTATTGGAAAAAGTTACCTCATTGTTTCTTAAGAGAGTTTGCTTTTTCATGGACTTAAAAAAGGACAGAGTAGGAGCATTAGTGCCAGGTTCCAACCTTTAGTCAGGTATTATCTTTCTCACAGAAGCCCCACTATTTTATAATGTTTCCAGTACTTGTAGTCCTCTGAATCACTTGGGGAAGGAAGGAGGCTGGTGCTGTCATGTGTACACCTTTTTGAGATTAAAGAGCTGGGGTTCAGAGAAGAAAGAAGGGTTGTTTAAGGTCACAAAATAATAATTAAGTGAGTGAATAGGCCTAGTGTTCCCTGGGCCTGAGAATTGCTTCTTGGTCAGCTGAGATCGTGTTGAACAAGACTTGAGTACTTTTTTGAGAAAGAAACAGATTAAAAAGGTTGTAATCATTCCTGACCCACTCATTAAGGGAAAGTTGTAAGAGGTCTAGAGAGACTAGTGCTTTTTGGGGAAGTTTTTCTTCCTTTTCTGGCAGTTTTAGGCTAGTGAGGATAGGAATTAAGAATGATTTAACATGGAGGTTATGCTCTTTTATATGGCTTTTCAAAATTTGTCTGTTTTAGATTTTAATTGGACTAGAAATTTATTAATTGCATGTAGTCTCTGAAAAAATTTATTGTTCCTTTTCTTTTTCCAACTTTCCGTCTAAAGGACTTGCAACTCTTGAGGAGATCAAAGTGGGAGTGCAACATATCTTAGCTGACATGTTTGCTAAAGATAAAGACACAATGGATTTCATCAGGAAACTGTATGTTGTTCTTCTACATTATAGGTTTTTGGTCTGTGGGATTGTGCTGTTAGGTCTCCTTTGATTAATGCCAATGGCACAGAGTCATGATTAGTTTAATCCTTTGAAAATAAATTCATATCAGAAATTTATATTCAGAGTAGACTTTTTTTCTGCCTTTAAATCAGACCTGTGATTTCCTTGGTCTAAGGAACTTTGGATAAGGAAACTCCCTCTGCAAATCCATATTGGCTCCTTGTCATTGCCTAACATTTTTAGGGGGTTGTCTCAGCTGTGCGACCTGCCCAGGGTCATGGAGCCATCAGGTATCAGAGACATAATTGGAACCTAGGGCTTTCAGACTTTGATGCCATATCTGTACACTAATGTCATTTTGTCTCTCAGACACTGATTGCTCAACTTTATATTTTTGCATATGCTTTATTTTTGTTGAGCTCATTTTTGATATAACTATTGTTTTTTCTGGAGGTTTGTGTGAACATTAGGAACTTAACTTCTCAGATACTGTGTGAATTTACATTTTACTGGGTTGAATGAGGAGAATAATACATTTCCAAATAGTTTTCATATATTCATGCTATTTCGTTAAAGTTTTCTAAATTTGTTTCAGAATCTCTCAGATCTTTTTGATTCCTGCAGCATAAAAGTGGGCATTGTTTTTAAATGGGTTAGACAGTAAGGAGGTACCAGAGCAAGACATTTTACAAGAGACGGTCGGGATGGAGTGCTGGACCTGGAGTTGGGAAGACCTCACTTCAAATGTGGCCTTGGATACTTCTTAGCTGTGTGACCCAGGGCCAACTCCCTTAACTTCTTTTAGCTTCTGTTTCCTCATATATAAAATGGATCTATAAAATATTAATAGCGCCTAGCTTCAGGTGGTTGTGAAGATAAAATGAGATAATATTTGAAGAATGCTTTGCAAACCTTAAGATGTTATAGAAATGCTAGTTATTGTTTATCAGTATAATTACGAGATAAGTTGTCTTTAATAAATTTCATGGCTGTGAATGATATCCTTAAAGTCATCCAGGTCTGTTATTGATCTAAAGAGGACCAGGTGAGATTATAAATAGATAAACACAATGCATTCCAGTTGTTGAGACAAACACACAAAAACTTGTATTCCATTAAACATCATCTTCGAATATAAAAGACGATGCTTAAAATAATTCTTTGGTGTTTTGACTACTATTATAAGCTACTAATATTCTTTTATTACTATTCCACTGGTACATTTATTTTTAACTGCTTATTCTTTGTGCATTATAGGTGCTCACGTAGGTATGTTTGTATCCAGTCATCCTTGGCAAAGATATCATCTAAGAATGAAAGAGAGAAAGATATCAGTAAATTTCAGCTTTACCAGAACTTTTCATGCAATATAAAAAATATTCAGCATCATCAGGTATGTAAATTGCTTATAAATAGTGCTGGTGATGGTGATAATACAACTAAATATAGTGATGACAAAGAGTTATAATTTCATTGGTTTTTTTATTTCTTTCACCGAAGTAGATAGGAAGCTCTCTGTGTTTTACTAAAAGGGGGCGGAGTCAAGATGACAACATAGAAGCAGGAAAACTCTGTGGTCTCCCCCTATAACCACCTCAAATACCTATAAAATATGACTCTAAACAAATTTTAGAGCTACAGAACTCACAAAGTGACAGAGAGAAACAAATCTCTCTCTGAAGGCAGGCCGGCAGGCAGGGTGCGTGAGCCCATGGTTTTAGCCCCAGGGCAGCCTCGAGCAGCAGCAGCAGCTGTGCTGGTTTCCAGAATTATCAACCCATAAATGCCAAAGGCAAAAGGTCAGTGGAACTCTGCTGGGTCTGAGGGAGGATGGAGTGTGGTCCAGCCTCTACCCCCCGGAGCAAGAAGTGGTAGAAGTTGCCACCTTGCAGGCACCTCCATGTGGCTGCTTCAGAGCTGATTGTAGGGGGGCCAAGCAATCATTCAGAGGCTAAGGGCTCTAGCATTAACTTGCCTGAATCTGGATCGCAGTCTTGGTTGGTGGTCCTGAGGTGTCTGACCAGTGAGCCAAAGCTGGTGGGGGCTGTTGAGACAGCGACCTCCTAATAGCTCTGGCAGCTGTGAAAACCCCAGTGATTTGGGACAAAGCTTTCCTCATTGGAAGAAGAGTTCTACTGTGACAAAGAGCTCAAGGGTCAAGTAATTGAGTGGGAACATGAGCAAGAAAAGCAAGCACAGTCACCCAACTTTAGATTCCTTTTTTGGGGATAAAAAAGGATCAAAGCATGGAATGGGAGGAAGACAACACAGTCAGAACTCCTGCACCAATATTTTTCCAAGAAAAATATGAACTAATTACAGGCCATGAAGGAGTTCAAGAAGGATTTTGAAAATCAAGTAAGAGAAGGGGGGAAAATTGGAAAAAGAAATGAGAATGATGCAAGAAAATCATGAAAAGAGAGTCAACAACCTGACTGAAGAAAATAACACCTTAAAAAATAGGTTAACTCAAATGGCAAAAGAGGACCAAAAAGCCAATGAGGAGAAGAATGCCTTAAAAATTCAAATCTGCCAGATGGATGAAGAATCTCAAAAGCTCACTGAGGAGAATAATTCCTTGAGAATTAGATTGGAGCAAATGGAAGCTAATGACTTTATGAGAAATCAAGATACTATTAAATCAACATACTATTTATGATTAAATCAAGTTACAGAGCCAAACAAATGAAAGATTAGAAGGCAGTGTGACATATCTCATTGGAAAAACCACTGACCTGGAAAATAGATCCAGGAGAGACAATTTAAAACTTATTGGACTTACCTGAAAGCCATGATCAAAAAAAGAACCTAGAAATCATCCTTCAAGAAATTCTCAAGGAAAACTGCCCTGATATACTAGAACCAGAGGGCAAAATAGAAATCAGAAGAATTCACTGATCACCTCTTGAAAAAGATCCCAAAAAGCAAACTCCTAGAATATTATAGCCAGGTTCTGGAGTTCCCAGATCAAGGAGAAAATATTACAAGCAGCTGAGAAGAAACAATTCCAATATTGTGGAAACAGTCAGGATAACACAGGATCTAGCAGCTTCTACATTAAAGGATCGAAGGGCTTAGAATATGAGATTCCGGAGGTCAAAGGAGCTAGGGTTAAAACTAAGAATCACCTACCCAGCAAAACTGAGTATGATGTTTCAGAGGAAAATATGGTCATTCAATGAAGTGGAGGACTTTCAAGCATTCTTAATGAAAATTTAGAAAATCTGACATTCAAACACAAGAAGCCAGAGAAACATGAGAAGGTACACAGGGAAAAGAAATCATTAGGAACTTATCAAAGTTGAACTATTTACATGCCTGCATAGGAAAATGATAATTGTAACCTATGAAACTTCTCAGTATGAGGACAGTGGAAGGGAATATAAATGTATATATATGTATACATACATATATGTCTATATAGGAGGGTATATTTGTCTATGAATACATATGTGAATGTGTATATATGTGTACAGGTATACATAGACAGAGGGCACAGGATCAATTGAAAAGGAAGGGATGATATTTAAAAGATGAAATTGAGAGGTGAGAGAGGAATATAATGAGAGGAGATGGGGAGAGACAGAATGGGGTAAATTATCTCATATAGAAGAAGCAAGGGATAACTGTTACAATGGATGGGAAGAACAAGAAGGCAAAAGGGAATGGGTCAACCTTACTCTCCTAGACTGTTCTTTATTCTTTTTTTTAATGAGGCGGGAGGAGGCAAAAGAGAGAAAAAAGATTTTTGTTCATCGATAAAAATTTAATTTAAGAATAAAGAACAGTCTAGCTAAATTTAGACAGGTCCATAATCAGAATATTAGGCAAAAGTACACTGATTTTTCTGGAATAAAAAAATCTGAAGACTTTTTTTAAAATTAACTTTTATGTTTATTTTTAATCTACATCATTCATTTCCACAAGATTTTGAGCTACAAATTTTCTCCCAGTCTTTCCCCTACCCACCACCCCAAAGCAGCAATCCCACTGTATATCCCCTCCCCTAATCTACTCTCCTATACCCTACCCCATACCCTCTCTGACTTTCCAGTACGGCAAGATGGATCTCCATATCCCAGTACCTGTATATCTTATTTCCTAGTGACATGGAAAAAATAATAATAATAATATTTTCAACACTTGATTTTAAAACTTTGAATTCCAGATTCTTTCCCTTGGTCCCTCCTCACCCACCCTTACTGGGAAGATAAGCAATTCAACATAGATTGTACATGTGTAGTTATGCCAAACATTTTCAGAGTGGATATATTGTGAAAGATTGACTATATTTCCCTTCATCCTATACCTCCCCCAACTTGTTCTAGTCTCTATTTTGACCCTGTCCCTTTACAAAAGTGTGTGCTTCTAACTGCCCTCCCCCCCAACCTGCCCTCCCCTCCATTATCCCCCTCTGATTCCCTTCCCCCCTACTCTCCTGTTGGGCAAGATAGCCAATTTAGATTGTTATATCATTCCCTCCCTAAGCCAAATTCAAGGAGAGTATATATACATTTATATTCCCTTCCACTATCCTCATACTGAGAAGTTTCATAGGTTACAATTATCATTTTCCTATGCAGGCATGTAAATAGTTCAACTTTGATAAGTTCCTAATGATTTCTTTTCCCTGTGTACCTTCTCATGTTTCTCTGGCTTCTTGTGTTTGAATGTCAGATTTTCTAAATTTTCATTAAGAATGCTTGAAAGTCCTCCACTTCATTGAATGACCATATTTTCCTCTGAAACATCATACTCAGTTTTGCTGGGTAGGTGATTCTTAGTTTTAACCCTAGCTCCTTTGACCTCCGGAATCTCATATTCTAAGCCCTTCGATCCTTTAATGTAGAAGCTGCTAGATCCTGTGTTATCCTGACTGTTTCCACAATATTGGAATTGTTTCTTCTCAGCTGCTTGTAATATTTTCTCCTTGATCTGGGAACTCCAGAACCTGGCTATAATATTCTAGGAGTTTGCTTTTGGGGATCTTTTTCAAGAGGTGATCAGTGAATTCTTCTGATTTCTATTTTGCCCTCTGGTTCTAGTATATCAGGGCAGTTTTCCTTGAGAATTTCTTGAAGGATGATTTCTAGGTTCTTTTTTTGATCATGGCTTTCAGGTAAGTCCAATAAGTTTTAAATTGTCTCTCCTGGATCTATTTTCCAGGTCAGTGGTTTTTCCAATGAGATATGTCACACTGCCTTCTAATCTTTCATTTGTTTGGCTCTGTAACTTGATTTAATCATAAATAGTATGTTGATTTAATAGTATCTTGATTTCTCATAAAGTCATTAGCTTCCATTTGCTCCAATCTAATTCTCAAGGAATTATTCTCCTCAGTGAGCTTTTGAGATTCTTCATCCATCTGGCAGATTTGAATTTTTAAGGCATTCTTCTCCTCATTGGCTTTTTGGTCCTCTTTTGCCATTTGAGTTAACCTATTTTTTAAGGTGTTATTTTCTTCAGTCAGGTTGTTGACTCTCTTTTCATGATTTTCTTGCATCATTCTCATTTCTTTTTCCAATTTTCCCCCCTTCTCTTACTTGATTTTCAAAATCCTTCTTGAACTCCTTCATGGCCTGTAATTAGTTCATATTTTTCTTGGAAAAATATTGGTGCAGGAGTTCTGACTGTGTTGTCTTCCTCCCATTCCATGCTTTGATCCTTTTTTATCCCCAAAAAAGGAATCTAAAGTTGGGTGACTGTGCTTGCTTTTCTTGCTCATGTTCCCACTCAATTACTTGACCCTTGAGCTCTTTGTCACAGTAGAACTCTTCTTCCAATGAGGAAAGCTTTGTCCCAAATCACTGGGGTTTTCACAGCTGCCAGAGCTATTAGGAGGTCGCTGTCTCAACAGCCCCCACCAGCTTTGGCTCACTGGTCAGACACCTCAGGACCACCAACCAAGACTGCGATCCAGATTCAGGCAAGTTAATGCTAGAGCCCTTAGCCTCTGAATGATTGCTTGGCCCCCCTACAATCAGCTCTGAAGCAGCCACATGGAGGTGCCTGCAAGGTGGCAACTTCTACCACTTCTTGCTCCGGGGGGTAGAGGCTGGACCACACTCCATCCTCCCTCAGACCCAGCAGAGTTCCACTGACCTTTTGCCTTTGGCATTTATGGGTTGATAATTCTGGAAACCAGCACAGCTGCTGCTGCTGCTCGAGGCTGCCCTGGGGCTAAAACCATGGGCTCACGCACCCTGCCTGCCGGCCTGCCTTCAGAGAGAGATTTGTTTCTCTCTGTCACTTTGTGAGTTCTGTAGCTCTAAAATTTGTTTAGAGTCATATTTTATAGGTATTTGAGGTGGTTATAGGGGGAGACCACAGAGTTTTCCTGCTTCTATGTTGTCATCTTGACTCCGCCCCCTTTTAGTAAAACACAGAGAGCTTCCTATCTACTTCGGTGAAAGAAATAAAAAAACCAATGAAATTATAACTCTTTGTCATCACTATATTTAGTTGTATTATCACCATCACCAGCACTATTTATAAGCAATTTACATACCTGATGATGCTGAATATTTTTTATATTGCATGAAAAGTTCTGGTAAAGCTGAAATTTACTGATATCTTTCTCTCTTTCATTCTTAGATGATATCTTTGCCAAGGATGACTGGATACAAACATACCTACGTGAGCACCTATAATGCACAAAGAATAAGCAGTTAAAAATAAATGTACCAGTGGAATAGTAATAAAAGAATATTAGTAGCTTATAATAGTAGTCAAAACACCAAAGAATTATTTTAAGCATCGTCTTTTATATTCGAAGATGATGTTTAATGGAATACAAGTTTTTGTGTGTTTGTCTCAACAACTGGAATGCATTGTGTTTATCTATTTATAATCTCACCTGGTCCTCTTTAGATCAATAACAGACCTGGATGACTTTAAGGATATCATTCACAGCCATGAAATTTATTAAAGACAACTTATCTCGTAATTATACTGATAAACAATAACTAGCATTTCTATAACATCTTAAGGTTTGCAAAGCATTCTTCAAATATTATCTCATTTTATCTTCACAACCACCTGAAGCTAGGCGCTATTAATATTTTATAGATCCATTTTATATATGAGGAAACAGAAGCTAAAAGAAGTTAAGGGAGTTGGCCCTGGGTCACACAGCTAAGAAGTATCCAAGGCCACATTTGAAGTGAGGTCTTCCCAACTCCAGGTCCAGCACTCCATCCCGACCGTCTCTTGTAAAATGTCTTGCTCTGGTACCTCCTTACTGTCTAACCCATTTAAAAACAATGCCCACTTTTATGCTGCAGGAATCAAAAAGATCTGAGAGATTCTGAAACAAATTTAGAAAACTTTAACGAAATAGCATGAATATATGAAAACTATTTGGAAATGTATTATTCTCCTCATTCAACCCAGTAAAATGTAAATTCACACAGTATCTGAGAAGTTAAGTTCCTAATGTTCACACAAACCTCCAGAAAAAACAATAGTTATATCAAAAATGAGCTCAACAAAAATAAAGCATATGCAAAAATATAAAGTTGAGCAATCAGTGTCTGAGAGACAAAATGACATTAGTGTACAGATATGGCATCAAAGTCTGAAAGCCCTAGGTTCCAATTATGTCTCTGATACCTGATGGCTCCATGACCCTGGGCAGGTCGCACAGCTGAGACAACCCCCTAAAAATGTTAGGCAATGACAAGGAGCCAATATGGATTTGCAGAGGGAGTTTCCTTATCCAAAGTTCCTTAGACCAAGGAAATCACAGGTCTGATTTAAAGGCAGAAAAAAAGTCTACTCTGAATATAAATTTCTGATATGAATTTATTTTCAAAGGATTAAACTAATCATGACTCTGTGCCATTGGCATTAATCAAAGGAGACCTAACAGCACAATCCCACAGACCAAAAACCTATAATGTAGAAGAACAACATACAGTTTCCTGATGAAATCCATTGTGTCTTTATCTTTAGCAAACATGTCAGCTAAGATATGTTGCACTCCCACTTTGATCTCCTCAAGAGTTGCAAGTCCTTTAGACGGAAAGTTGGAAAAAGAAAAGGAACAATAAATTTTTTCAGAGACTACATGCAATTAATAAATTTCTAGTCCAATTAAAATCTAAAACAGACAAATTTTGAAAAGCCATATAAAAGAGCATAACCTCCATGTTAAATCATTCTTAATTCCTATCCTCACTAGCCTAAAACTGCCAGAAAAGGAAGAAAAACTTCCCCAAAAAGCACTAGTCTCTCTAGACCTCTTACAACTTTCCCTTAATGAGTGGGTCAGGAATGATTACAACCTTTTTAATCTGTTTCTTTCTCAAAAAAGTACTCAAGTCTTGTTCAACACGATCTCAGCTGACCAAGAAGCAATTCTCAGGCCCAGGGAACACTAGGCCTATTCACTCACTTAATTATTATTTTGTGACCTTAAACAACCCTTCTTTCTTCTCTGAACCCCAGCTCTTTAATCTCAAAAAGGTGTACACATGACAGCACCAGCCTCCTTCCTTCCCCAAGTGATTCAGAGGACTACAAGTACTGGAAACATTATAAAATAGTGGGGCTTCTGTGAGAAAGATAATACCTGACTAAAGGTTGGAACCTGGCACTAATGCTCCTACTCTGTCCTTTTTTAAGTCCATGAAAAAGCAAACTCTCTTAAGAAACAATGAGGTAACTTTTTCCAATACGTTAATAGAGAGTTTCCAAGTTTACATGATGACCATCTAGGAAAACCATTCATTGTTTGGTCATTTCTTGAGATTCAAAGCACCTCACATATGAGCTTATGGGGAGAACTCTAAAGATTATCTTTAAGTAAAATTTAATGAGGAACTCATAGACACAATAAAAATGATGGCAGAAAAAGGAAAGTAGGAACTCTGAGGTTTTCCGGTACCCACTATAGAAAACCACCTTAGTTTTCAGAGGAACCTAATGGGAGGAGTTCATATTTAAAATCCTTTGTTCCAGTTCTAGCTTAATGTAACCAAACAATTCCTCAAAAGCCCAAAATTGGCACCTAGATGAACAAGATCTACAAGAAATTCAAAGATAAAGAAGTAAGCCATTTCAAAAAAACAAAAATACAATCTCTTGCTATAGTAACTTTCTCAAGCTATTCACCCAACTACCAAGTACATTACTATGACTACATGGCTAAATGTGTTTTAGGAGATAAATAAGAGAAATTTTGAGAGGCCTTTTAAAAAATTCATTTACACAAAGTTGTCCCTTACAAAGGCAATTATGCATAGTGTTCCTCTGAATGAACACCAAAGAATTCAGAAAGAGCCACTGGTGGTGGGGAGGGAAGAAAAGGGTGTGGAACTTCTGTAGGAACACAATGCCAGTGAGATGTACCTCCTCCCACTTTGCTCATGGTCAGCTCTATCTCACCCTACTTGAAAAAAATCAATGAAATCTGTTTCTTACATAGTCAAGAATAAGATAAAAAAAAGTAGCATTGGAAAGGTAATTGATTATATGAGAGAAAATGCATAAAGGATCAGGGTAGGAGTGGCGATAAGAACCTTTCCACTGAAACTTTATTTCTCTTGGTTTTAGACTACCATTATTGATCCTTCTATATTTCTAACTGGAAATGGGAGAGAGAAAAGGGAGACAAATAGGGCTGTACTAGGCCAATTATTTATATTGCTGTTGTACCTGTTCTGTGTACCCACTCACCAATAAATTATAAGTATCATCATATGCTAGATATCAATGTCTAACAATACTGTCTTCCTATCAATGTCAACTTAAAAAGATAGGATTACGTAAAACCTAACCACTGCACCATAATTTACAAAACAAAGTACTTTTGAGAGCAAAAATGGCAAAATAAATTCAAGTTTATTAGACTATCAGAAGAAAAAAAAATACAAAGAGGATAAAATTATGACTATTTAAACCCTCCAGCATTCTGTACTGAAAACAAATGCCATGCCTTGATGGAGATCATTCTGCTCAGAGCAGATAGCTCTTAGTTAGTACCTTATGCACTACCACTTCTAGGCTGAATTATGGTGAGTGCAATTACCTTGCACTAACTATGCTGCAGGAAAAATGATTAACTAAATGTTCCAACTTGCTGAAAAACTGTAGTGAACTTGAAATTAAGATAATCACAAAAATAAGTAAGTTCAAATTCTGTCTTTGCTTCTCACCCCAAATTCAAACAATTCTGCTTTGTCTTTTCATCATTTGATTGTATTTTTCTTCCCCCACTCTAAAAAAAGACAATAGGTATGTATTTATTTACAAAGAGGCAACATTGTACCAAGTTTATACTGCCAGAAGCAAAAGAAAAGCCAGTCTACGCTACCTTTCCAAAAGGTTCAAGACAGAACAGTGACATTTTGCCATCAAACTTCCCTCTATAAACTTATAATTGAAACTGTAATTGGAACTTGCTAAGAAACTGAACCACTAGACCCGAACCATGTTCTCAGATTGTTTAATCTTACAACTGTACAGTGTGAGAGTGTGTGTGTGTGTGTGTGTGTGTGTGTGTGTGTGTGTGTGCACCCATTTTCTAAGGGTTCTGCCATGTCAGTCTTCTCTTTTATTCAAGGTAATGGAGAAGAAATTGAGGGGTGAGGGGGTAAAGGGAGATGAAAAGTTGTACTTTACCAGTAACTTTATGATATAGATAAAACTGATTTCTATGCATAAGATGTATTCCAAGTCACAATGTGGTATCTGACACTTACCTTTCACACTAGGTTTCACAAAGGAGAGCAGATCAAGTGCTCCTGGATTTTCAAGCAGTGTCTTTGCTGCTCCTTCTAATCCTAGTTGTTTGGCTCTTTGAGCCTTGGTCCCTTTACTCCCAGTTTTATATGGTGCTGACTACAAAGGGAAGATCAGAAAACATACTTTATCATTCCATATTGAAAGAAGCAAAAGCTTGAATTAGTCATCAAAATACTCCTTAACTACCCTTTCCTTTTTCCCCATACTCTTTTTTCAAAGAAGATATATAATAAACATTAGCTGATAAAAGTGACAATTGGAGGCAAGAATAAAACTGTTGTCTTTTCCCCCTGAGGGCTAGTGTGTAAAAAAAAACAGACAAATCTCAATTTTCAAGAAACTCTTGAGTTTGTGGATTTTTCCTTGTTAAGCCTTCTCCTTCCTGTTCCTTGACTTCTGTCCTTTTGCTTTGTTAGTTAATTTCTTAAGAGGTCTGGCAGAGATGAAGAAAAAAGAAATTCTAGGAAATGTTACTTAATGTTAATCCTGAAGGTTAAAAGAAAGTATCAAGTAGATAAGGTTGAAGTTAATAATTCAAACAAGGTTTTCAAATGATAATGTTTCATTTAGTCATACCATCCCTAACACACATTTCAAATGAGAACTGCCTATATATTTTCCCTTCCTAATCAACACCAATACTTCTTACATATATTCCCTTATATTTCCATATATTCCTCTAATATATTATATCAAAATTCTGATAGAAAGCAGCAAAGCCCAACGTCTTCTTCGACATGCCTAGGTTGTATGAACAGTAGTTATCATTAATGACACAAGCTTATGATTTCTTCAGCTTTGCCTTGAAAACTCAAAAGTCACTTGAAATGTATCAAGAAATATAGCTGATTCTGCAAACTTTTTTATTAGTAATAAGCAAGAACTACATGTTGGTGTCATTATGAAGAATCACTTATTAGTTCCTATTTGTATGCAGTGTTGCGCTGGGCTTTGCACAAAATAAGGTACATACTGCATCTCTGCCCTCTGGAAGCACACAACCTAAGAGAGATTAAAGAGCTACCAAGAGCACAGGAAATAAAAATGACCCATCACGTCTGACTCTCTGTGACCCTATTTGGGGTTATCTTAGCAAAAAAACTGGAGTGGTTTGCCATTTCCTTTTCCAGCTCATTCTACAGATAAGGAAACTGAGGCAAACAGGGTTAAGTGACTTGACTATGGTCACACAACTAGATTCTGAGGTCACACTGGAACTCAGCTCTTCCTGACTACAGGACCAGAGCTCTACTCACTGTGCCACCAGACTACCCCATAATAAATATTAAACAAAGGCTTATTTTTCGTAACACCCATTTATCTGCATGCAATTCAAGGATAAACGCACTGCAAAAGTAGCAAATACAAAACCATTAGAACTTCCTGTTCAGTCAATGGGCAACAAATACCCTCCACCTTCAAAGACTTTCTAAGGTTTCATCTATCCTATTATTCATTACATAAGTAAAATAGTCAAAGTAACCAAGATCCATTAAGTTTGGCTCTAATCAACCCCCACTCAGCCACAACCTGAACCAAACCCATCAGTGGGTCTAATCAAAACTGAGCAGCAGAAAACTGAGGAGGGAAATCAAGCGCCAGAAGTTAAAAAAAAATCTCTACCATAATTTTCACTTCATCTGATTTTCTAAAGAGTCCAGCTATGTTTCCTGCAGGTAAGCAGGCAAGAAGGGAAGGAAAGAAGATATAAGGA
This sequence comes from Pseudochirops cupreus, assembly GCA_028627135.1. Classification (NCBI taxonomy): domain Eukaryota; kingdom Metazoa; phylum Chordata; class Mammalia; order Diprotodontia; family Pseudocheiridae; genus Pseudochirops; species Pseudochirops cupreus. The sequence continues at coordinate 10,375 of JAQQSU010000210.1, read as the reverse complement.
ACAGTTAGAAAGTGATAGGATAATGTAATTATAAATAATTCATTTCAACTGAACAAGTATTTTGTTAGGCACCTATGTGCCAGGTACTGTGCTGGAAACTAGGAATACAAAAACATAAAGGAAAACAATCTCTGCCCTCAAGGGTCATAACATTACACAGTGCTGTACGACTTGGTATAATATTTGATGTGAACCTGACGATAGCCCTATTAGGTAGATAGTACAAACATTACTATCCTCAATTTACAATTAAGTGTATTGTGACTAAGAAAGTTTGAGCGATTCATTCATTAACACAACTAAAAGTGTCAAACCAAGAATTAGAACCCAAGACTTCTGAAACCAAGGGCAGGGTTCTTCCATCGTAGTGGGATTCCAAAGGATATTGGGAAATACAAGTGGGAATAAAATAAACATGACAGGCCAGATGGATGCACTGCTGTCTAATGATTTTGGAATATTGTTATGCACAGCGGACTTAAGGGCCTAGAAACCAAACCCTCTTATACATCACAATTCAGAAAGAGGTCTCCGGTCTTCCCCCATTCAAAAAGGCATATGACAATCTCACTTGCAAAGCTTTGGTCTGAAGACAGACGTTCTCCTGGAATTTCGTCTACACTCTGACCCACTCTATGAAGAAAATATCTGTTTGAAGATGTATGTTGAAGTAGTATAATGGGAAGAGTACAAGAAAAAGTCAAAATAACTAGATTCTACACAATAACCAGAATTGTATCAATACAAAAAAACACACACACTTGCAATTTTTTTTTAAAAATAAAGAAGAAAAGAAAACAGAATCAAAAGTAGCAGAATTTTGGAGGCCAAAAAGGATAAATAGAACAAAGACATCTTATTGTCATTTTTGTTGCTTCTTAATTCTTTGGGTTCTGCCTTTTTAACAAGTATAGCGCCTAGGTAAGATTTCATCTCTCATTTTCTAGGTTTTTATCACCTTTTGCTCAGGGTCATGAAATACACACACACACACGTGTGTACATGCACTCATACATGCATACGCATGTGTGTGTGTATGCGCGGGTGTGTGTGTGTGTCTTTAAAAAAGAATAGGGATCTGATCCCATCTCTACCACAAAACTATGTAACTATGGGAAAGGTCTTTAACCACTGTGACCTTTAGCTTCTTCACCAGTAACATGTACATAATGATAATACCTTCCTCACAAAGCTACTGTGAAAAATGTTTACCTCCTGAATTCTGAAGATCTACTCTAGAGAAATGTGAGTTATAATTTTCCACATCTGCCTCCATGTGGTAGTCACCTCTTTAACCTGAGCATATCGTGCAGAATCTTGAAAACTTTAGGCAATTAACAAAGGTCTACTGAATTTGAATTTCAATCTGTAAAATGAGATATTAGATTTCATAATCTCTAAGGTCTATTTTTTCACTAACATGCCATAATTCCTGTTTCTTCTTCATCAAAAATTCAGAAATAAAAAGCTGGCCTGAATTTGAGGAAAGAACACGTTTGCTATTTCTGGTCCTGTGTTAAAATCCCAATGGATCAATCCCCAGAGACTGGATTCTGTATTATGAATTTCTTTTAAGTAAATTCCCAACAAAAGCAGTTATTTCTTAAGCAAGAAATAGAAACAAAGTACTTCTTACCACATGGTCTAATTCTTCTAAAGTTCTACAATTCAACAAGGCTGTTAATAAGGATTCTGATAGTTTCCCTTCCTTTTTAATCTTCTGAATTGTGGTATGAGTTTTCTTTGCAACAGACCTAAAAATAGAAAGTATTTATTACACCTTAACATTGTATTCCAATAACTTTATTCTTGGGGGTTTTTTGGTTTGTAAACTCTTGTTGTCAGAGAACTTAATTCCTGATGGGATTCACTTGAAAGTTGAGGGGTCTGGATCCCAACTTTTGTTTTTTTTAAGGGGGAAGTCAGGGTAATTGGTGCTAAGTGACTTGCCCAAGGTCACACAGCTAGCAAGTGTTAAGTGTCTGAGGCCAAATTTGAACTCAGGTCAGGTCCTCCTGAATCCACGGCTAGTGCTCTATTCACTGTGCCATCTAGCCATCTCCTGGGTGACAACTTTTTAAACTGGGTGGTTTCCCTAAATACACATTCTACTACAGTATTTCTCCATCCCAAATTGCCCTCCTTCTAGCTACTCTTTCCGAACACCACCTTAAGAATGGTGCTGCTAGGGCAATGGGAAATGTTCTAGACATGGAATTACTGATGATTAAAAACAACAGAGGGAGACCAAGTTTATAAAAATCAAAAGCAGCAACAAGCACCATGCTAGGGAGAGTAAAACAGTGTATATATAAAGACAATTTATGCCCAAAAGACACACAGCCTTCACCTTCTGTTCTCTTTCTTTCCAAGACACCTGCAAGTCAAATAGATTTGAGCAGATATTCTTGATGACATGCCATTATACAGTTAAAAAGATAGGCTCTAAAGTGGACCAGCAGAGCCCTGAAAAGAAGTTTCTTTTAAAATTAAAAAAAAAAATTAAAAGAGTGAAGGCAAAACCAAGATGGTGGATTAGGGGCAGTCATCTAACGGAACTCTCCCAACACTGCCCTCCAAACAACTTTAAATTAACACTGCAAATGAAATTTTAGAGCAGCAGAATGAATAAATGATCAGGGTGAGACATTTTTCCAAACTAAGAAAACTTAAGAGGTTGGCAAAACAAGTCTGAGATACTGGGTGGTTCAGAGACCTGAGCCCACACACACGACAGCACCAACAGCAGTCACTGCAGCAACTTTGGAAGCTCTCAGCCCAGAGACAGTAAGAGGCCTGGACAAATGGTCAGAAAGAGATCAAAGTCCCTGGTCACAGTTTCAAGGCAAAAAAAGCACTAGTATTTCTGCCTACAGGAAAACAAGGGTTCAGGGGCCCTTCCTAGCTAAAGATCAGAGTGCAGACAAAGAGAACAGGGACTATACCTCTCCCAGCATCACACCACCTGGGAAACACCAAAAACTTAGAGCTCCCCAGAACTAGCTCTGAAAACAGAAGTACAAAAAAGCCTGAAGTTTGGGACTATGCCTCCCATGCCTCTCCACCCACACAACCCCTAGTGGGCAGAGCCCAACTTCTAACATAAAGTTTAAAGGCAAGAAACAGGCTGCAAAAACGGGCAAACAACAAAAATTTTAATTTGATCACAAAAAGCAATACAGTGACAAGGAAGACCAAGACATAAACTTAGAAGAAAACAGTGTGAAAACAGCTATGAACAAAGCCTAAAGAAAAATGCTGACACAAGCCCAACAAGAATTCCTGGAAGAGTTAAAGAATGAATAAGAATAGCAGAGGAAAAACCAGAAAAAGAAATGAGAGTGATGCACAAAAAAAAATATATATTTAAAAAGGATTAACAGCTTGGTCAAAGAAGCACCAAAAAAAAAAAAACAGTAAAGAAAATAACACCGTAAATTCAGGTTTGGTCTAATAGTATGAGGCACAAAAATCCACTTCAGAGAAAAACTCCTTGAAAAAGCAGAATTAGCTAAATGGAAAAAGATGTAGAAAATACCACTCAAGAAAATAATTCTTTAAAAATTAGAATTGGTCAAGTGCAAGCTAATGACTGTAGGAAACATCAAGAAACAAACAAAGAAAGTCAAAAGAATGAAAAAAATAGAGGAAAATGTGAAATAGGTCACTGGAAAAACAAATGACCTGGAAAAGAGATCCAAGAGAGGTAACTGAAGAAATATGAGGCTAAAAGCCACGATCAAAGAAAGAGCCTAAATATAGTATCTCAAAAAATTATCAGGGGGAAGACAAGGGGGCGGAGTCAAGATGGCAGAGTAGAAGCACAAAGCTGACGAGGGCTATGGCTCCAAACAATTCTAATACCTATAAAAAAATGACTCTAAACAAATTTTAAAGCTACAGAACCCACAAAGTGACAATGAGAAACAAATCTTCCACTAATGATAGCCAGCAGGCCAACAGGAAAGGTCTATCCCAGGGCACTGGGAGCTGAGCACAGTCCCACAGGAGCAGCACTGTTCCAGCCCCAGGGAGGCCCGAATGAGCAGCAGCCAGAGGAGACTTCAGGAGAGCAAATAACCAGCCACTGTGGTAGCTTCCACACTTCTCAACCCATAAACATCAAAGACAAAGTAAAAGGTCAGTGTGGAACTCTGTTAGAACACCAGGGCACAGAAGAGGGTGGTCCACCCATTCCCCAGGACCAGAAGTGGCAGAGGTGTGGCGGTTGCACCAAGTGGCTGTCTCAGGAGTTCCTGGCCTTCAGATTGTAGGAGGACCAAGCAACCATTACAAAGGAAATCGCTCCTGCTTTAACCTGCTTGGATCTGGATCGTGGTCTTGGATGGTGGCTGTAGACTGTGTGACCAGTGAGCCAGACCTGGTGGGGGCTATAGAGATGGCACCCTCCTAATAGCTCCAGGAGCTGCAAAAACCCTAGTGATTTGGGACAAAGCAATCCCCATTCTGAAAGCAGAGTTGTACCATGGCAAAGAACTCAAAGGTCAAGTAATTGGCTGGCAATATGAGCAAGCACAGAAAGCTCGTTTTTTGAGGACAAAAAGTATCAAGGCATGGAGTGGGAAGAAGACAGCAAAGTCAGAACTCTTGCATCAAAAGCCTCCAAGAAAAATATGAACTAGTTACAGGCTATGGAAGAGCTCAAGAAGGATTCTGAAAATCAAGTAAGAGAAGTAGAGGAAAAAGTGAGAAGAGAAATAAGAATGACACAGGAAAATCATGAAAAGTGAGTCAACAGCCTGCTAAACAAGACTGAGAAATACAATGAAGAAAATAACACCTTAAAAAATAGACTAACTCAAATGGCAAAAGAGGACCAAAAAGCCAATGAGGAGAAGATGAAAAAGGAATTTCAAAAACTCAATGAAAAGAATAACTCCTTTAAAACTGGATTGGAGCAATTGGAAGCTAATGACTTTATAAGAAATCAAGATAGTATAAAACAGATCCAAATAAATGAAAAAATAAACGCAATGTGAAATATCTCACTGGAAAAACCACTGACCTGGAAAATAGATCCAGGAGAGATAATTTAAAAATTATTGGACTATCTGAAAGCTATGATCAAAAAAAAGAACCTAGACACCATCTTGCAAGAAATTATGAAGCAACATTGCCCTGATATTCTAGAACGAGAGGGCAAAATAGAAATGGAAAGAATTCACCAACTGCTTCTTGAAAAGGATCCCCCAAAAAAACTCCTAGGAATATTATAGCCAAATTCCAGAGTTCCCAGATCAAGGAGAAAATACCGTAAACAGTCAAGCAGAAACAATTTGAGTATTGTGGGGAAACAATCAGGATAACACATGACCTACCAGCTTATACATTAAGGGATCAAAGGGCTTGGAATATGATATTCCGGAGGTCAAAGGAGTTAGGACTAAAACCAAGAATCACCAACCCAGCAAAACTGAGTATAATACTTCAGGGGAAAACATGGTCATTCACTGGAAAAGAGGATTATCAAGCATTCTTGATGAAAAAACCAGAGCTGTACAGAAAATATGACTTTCAAATACAAGAAGCAAGAGAAGCATGAGAAGGTAAACAGGAAAAAGAAATCATAAGGAACTTATTAAAGTTGAACTATTCACATTCCTACATGGAAAAACGGTAATTATAACTCATAAGACTTTTCTCAGTATGACAACAGTTGAAGGGAATATACATGTATACATATACATATACATACATATATATATGTATATATAGGAGGATATATGTGTATATAAATATGTATCTGAGTGTGGGTATATGTACGTTCACGTATACATGGACAGAGGAAACAGGATGAGTTGAATATGAAGGGATGATATCTAAAAAATAAAATCAAGAGGTGAGAGAGGAATTTATTGGGAGAAGGAAAAAGGGAAAGATAGATTAGGGTAAATTATCTCATACAAAAGAGGCAAGAGAAAACTGTTACCAAGGAGAGGAAGAGCAGGAAGGTGAAAGGGAATGGGACAACCTTACTCTCATTGAATTTGGCTTAAGGAGGGAATAACATACACACTCAATTGGGTATCTTACCCTAAAGGAAAATAGGGGGTAGGGGCTAGAACGGGGCATGGTAGAAGAGAGGGCAAATTGGGGGAGAGGGTAGTTAGAAGCAAACATTTTTGAAAAGGGATAGGGTCAAAGGAGAAAACAGAATGGAGGAGGGGACGGGACAGGATGGAGGGAAATACAGTTAGTCTTTCACAATATAACAACTATGGAAATGATTTGCATAACTACACATGTACAACCGATAAGGAACTGCTTATCTTCCCAGTGGGGGCCGGTGAGGAGGGAAGAAGGGAAAAAATCTGGAACTCAAAGTTTTAAAAACAAATGCTTAAAAAAAAAATTGGTTTTTTTTTACATGCAACTGGGAAATGAGATATACAGGAACTGGAGTATAGAAATCCATCTTGCCCTACTAGAAAGTTGGCAGGGGGGGGGAGGGAGTCATGGGGGAGGATATAAGACAAAACAGACTGGGGGAAGCGGTATTCAGTAGGCTTGCTATTTTGGGGTGAAGGGTAGGGAAAAGATGGGGAGAAAAAACTAACTCAAAATTTTGTGGAAATGAATATTGAAAACAAAAAATTAATTAATTAATTATAAAAAATTTCAGGGAAAACTGCCCCAACAACTTAGATCCAGAGACTAAAATAGAAATTGAAAGAATCCACCTATCACCTCTTAAAAGACATCCCAAACTGAAAACTCTCAGGAATATTACAGCCAAATTCCAGTGCTCCCAGGTCAAAGAGAAAATAATTCGGACAGAAAGAAACAATTCAAATACCATGGAGCCTCAGTCAGGATCACACAAAATTTAGCAACTTCCACATCAAAGGAGTGGAGGGCTTGGAATATGATATTCCAGAAGGTAAAGGAGCTAGGATTAAAACCAAGAATCACCTATCTACTTTCAAGCCTTCCTGATGAAAAGACCAGAATTGAATAGAAAATCTGACATTCATTCAAACATAAGACTCATGAGAAGCATAAAAAGGTAAACATGAAAAAGTAATCATAAGGGTCACTACAGAGTTAAATTGTTTACATTCTTATATGGTATATTTAACTCATAAGAACTTTTATTATTACAGTAGTTAAAAGGACTTTATATAGACAGAGGGCATAGATACAAATGGATTATGCTTCAATGATATCTGAAAAACAGGAAGAGGAAAGAAAGAAGGAAGCACTGAGGGACTAAGGAAAAAAGAGGTAGAATGGGGGAAATTTTCTCACATAAAAGAGGCATTCAAGGAAGAGCTTTTACAGTGGAGGGGAAAGAGGGGGATAAGGGATAGTGGGCAATGCTTGAACCTCAATCTCAGAATTGGTTCAAAGAAGAAAATACATATGCACATTCAATTACTTATAGAAATCTAACTTACACAATACAGAAACAGTAGTAGAAGTAGAAAACAGAAAGGGGAAGGGATGATAAAAGTGAGGACAGATTAAGAGGCACAGTGGCTAGAAACAAAATGGAATTTTGAGGAGGGGCAGGAAAAAAAGAAACATCAGAAAATGAGATGGAGGGAAATATACAGTAATCATAACTGTGAATGCTGATAACAGAATGCTGATAATATGCTGATAATAATCCTGACAGCAGAATGGATTAGAAATAATAATCCAACAATATGTTGTTTACAAGAGACACACTTGAAACAGAAAGACTCACAAAGAGTTAAAATAAAGAACTGGACATAAATCTAATATCCTTCAGCTGAAATTTAAAAGGGGAAGGGCAGCAATCAAGATCTCAGACAAAGCAGAAGCAAAAATAAACCTAATTTAAAGAGACAATCAGGAAACTACATTGCACTAAAAAAGTACCACAGCTAATGAAGCAATATCAAAATTTTTTATACTAAGTTTCTCTGATAAAGGCCTCATTTCTTAAAAATTTAGAGAAAGTCAAGTGTATAAAAATACAAGTTATTCCACAACTGATAAATGGTCAAAGGACATGAAGAGGTAGTTTTCAGATGAAAAAACCAAAGCTATACATAGTCATATGAAGGAATGCTCTAAATCACTACTGGTTAGAGAAATGCAAATTAAAGGAATTCTGAAATTCATCTTACAACTATCGGAAATGACAAATTAAAGCAATTCTGAAATTTATCTTACACCTATTGGAAATGACAAGTGCTAGAGGAGATGAAGGAAAATAAGGTGCACTTATGAACTAACAGTGGAATAACCAACTGACTCAACCATTCTTGGGAACAATTTGGAACTATGCAACAAAGGGCTATAAAACTACATACCTTTTGACTGAGCAATATAACTACTAGGTCTGTATCACAAAGAGATAAAAAAAAAAAGGAAAAGCACCTACCTATATGTGCAAAAATATTTATAGCTGCTCTTTTTGTGATGGCAAAGAATTGGAAATTGAGATTATGCCCATCAACTGGGAAATGGCTGGAAGAGTTGTGGTATATGATTGTTATGGAATACTATGGTACTCTTAAGAAATTAGGGATGATTTCAGGAGTGGAGAGAATCTGGAACTCAAACATTTTAAAAACAAATGTTAAAACTGTTTTTACATATAACTGGGGAAAAAGAAAATATAATTTAAAAAAAAAAAAGAAATGACAGGGCAGCCAGGTGGCAGAGTGAATAGGGTACCAGTCCTATAGGGAGGGAGAGAGAAAGGGAGGAAAAAAATGATGAAGGAGGAGGTGGTCTCTGAAGAAGATGTAAAGAACTACAAAAACTGATGCAAAAATATAATTAGAAGAGCCAGGAGATCATTGTACACAATAAGAGCAATGTTGTAATGATTGGCAACTGAAACACTTGGCTACTCTGAGCAATACCGTGATCAAAACAATTCCAAAGGGCTCATTACGAAAAAATACAATCCACCTCCAGATAGAGAACTGACGAACTCTGATTGCAAACAGATATCTAATTTTCTCATTTTCTTTTTCTTGCTTTTCAAAAAATATATGCCTAAAACGGAAATATGTTTTGCATGATTTCACATATATAACTGATATCATATTGCTTGACTTCTCAGTGGGTGAGAGAGAAAGTAGAAGGGAGAGAAGAAGTGACTCAAAATCTAAAAAGAAAAGAATGCTACAAATAAATAATGAATTAGAACATTAAAAAGCACCCCCCAAAAAAGATAAAGTGCAAAGGAGAAAAGTTAATATTTTTTAAGCTAAAAAAAATAGAAGGAAAGCTACGAAGGCCATTTGTTTTTCTAATCCATGAAAGGAATATTCAGCTACATGATGAAAGATAATAACATCATACCTTAGAAGAAAAAACGCTTTATGTCAAAAAAAATTTCCAAGTCACAAAAAAGGCATTACCTATTTGCAGAAAGTCAATAGACTAACATCTCCACAAACATAACTCCTGAAAATAAAGCTTTTATTTAGTCAACAGTATTTTTAAAAATCATTATAAATTATGCCAAAGAGAAGATGGTGGCATAAAAGCAACACAGATGGCAGTGTAGAAGCAACAAGGTTCCGCAGCACCCACATAGCCATCTCCAATACCCATAAAATATGACTCTAAACAAATTTTAGGACTCCAAAACTCACAACAGAAAAACACATCTACCGCTGAAGGCTGCTCGACAGGAAGGGCTCATCTCAGTGTGCTGAGAGCCTGAAATCACGGCTTGGCCCCAAAGCAGCCAGGATGAGCAGCAGCTGGAGCCTGCGGGAGAGTAGATCAGCAGCAGCTGCAGCAGTTTCCAGAATTATCAAGCCATAAGAAACAAGGACTAAGTGAAAGGTCAGTGGAACTCAGCTAAATATGGGGGAGAAAAGCAGTCTGGCCAAACTGCCTCCAGGGCAAGGAGGTGGCAGAAGCAGCGGCCCTGCAGCCGCCTCCACATGGCTGCTTCAGAGCTCCTGGCCTGCAGACTGCAGAGGGCCAAGCGATCGTTGAGAGGCTAAGTGCTCTTGCGTCAAGAGGCCTGGATCCGGATCGTGGTCTTGGACGGTGGTCCTGGGGTGTGTTTTCAGTGAGCCAAAGACGGTGGGGGCTGTAGCAGCCTCCCAATAACTCCGGCAGCTGTGAAAACCCCAGCGATTTGGGAAAGAGCTTTCCCCTCTGGAAGCAGAGTTCCACAGAGCTAAAAAATCAAGTAATTTACTGGCAACATGAGCAGGCAAAGGAAGTAAAGTAAGAACAGCAATCGAACTCTAAAATCCTTTTTTTGGGGACAAAAAGGATCAAAGCACGGAACAGGAGGAAGACAACACAGTCAGAACTCCCACACCAAAAGCTTCCAAGAAACATGCAGACTTCCCACAAGCCATAGAGGAGCTTAAGAAGGATTTTGAAAACCAAATCAGAGAAGTGGAGG
>JAQQSU010000021.1:120322-157877 GCA_028627135.1 Pseudochirops cupreus | reverse complement strand
GGAAGAAGGGACAGGTAATCAGACTCTCACAGTGTGCTCACTATGGAGAGGTTCTGTGTAATTTCAAATGTTCAGCCTATATTTGATTGCTTGTCCTTCCAGTGGGGATGGGTGGTGAGGGAGGAGGAGAAAGAATCTGGAATCTGGAGTTCCATAATCAAATGTTATGAATGTGTATCTATCTATCTATCTATCTATCTATCTATCTATCTATCTATATCTATATATGCAATTATTGTTATTATTATTATTGACTACAACCAACTGGAACTTGAGATACACAGGCACTGTAGTTGGGAGATCCATCCTGCTCTACCGAAAAGTGACATAGGAGGGAATAGACTGGGGGAGGGGGGACACACTGGGATGGCTGTTTTGGGGTGGTGGGCGGGGGAAAGACGGGGAGAAAATATGTAACTCAAAAAAATTTAAAAACAATAAATAAATAAATAAAATAAATTAAAAAAAAATAAAGTCTTTCTCATGCCTCTGTTTGTCAGAGGCAACACCCATTCAGTGATTAAGGCATAGCTAGGTAAGAAGAGTGGTGTGGAGTGCTGAGCTCAGCAGCTAAGGCTGAAGTAACAAGACAGCCGGGGGCACCACAAAGTGCTGGTCCCAGAATCAGGAAGACTTGAGTTCAAATTCGGCCTCAGAAAGTCACTCACTATGGGACCCTGGTTAAATAATTTAACTACTGTCTGCTTCAGTTTGTTCAACTATAAAAGGTGTATAATAACTGTACCTCCCAGCATGTTGCCTCGCATGCAGTAGGTGCTTCATAAATGCTTGTTCTCCCTCCCATAAAGCACCTTGGGTGTGATGCTCTTCACAAAGATGGGGAAGAGATCTCCTTGAGTTCAATCCAGTCAACTCTACCCCAATGGAGCTGATGTGTCTTCTACTTGGGGAGCCCTGGCTGATGCCGTGGAGGGATTTGGCCACAGTCACTTTTGGCTTGTGTCATGGCCGTGTTTGAATGTTGAAGGGCCAACGTCCTAGCGGCTGACACCAAGACAGTGAGGACAACATGGAGGAGGGACTGGGAGCTTGGGTGGCCTTGAGGGAAGCCCTTTACTCTCTGAGTCTCAATTTCTATCCTGGAAAAATAAAAGTTTAGACCAGATGGTCTGTGGCAAATTCAGGGTTTCAGAAGCGTGAAATTCTCCACAATCCTCCTGGGAAGGTAGTGTGAGGATGACTGAGAGCCAGAGAAAGTCATGTGGCTAGTGAGAATCCAAGGCAGGATTTGCACTCAGAACTTCTGACTCCAAGTCCTGTGGGCAGACCCCTTTGGGGGCTGCTTTTCTGAGCCTTCAGCACATCTGGCTTCGTGCAGCAAACTGGAGGCATTCAGGGACCTCCGACTTTGAGGTGTAGAGAGTGACTTTCCCTGAGAGTCCCAGAGAACTGTGCTGCCCTGGCCAGAAGGCCTGAATTCAAATCCTGCTTCAGACACTGGCCATGTCACCCCCGGACAATTAGGCCCTTCCTCTTTGCCCACCTCTCAACATCCATAAAGTGAGGATCATAATAGCTCCTTTCACGCCGGGTGACCACAAGGATTGAATGAGCTAATGGAACTCTGGAACTTAAACTGGCCCCAGGTTTCAGTTTCCTTCACTGACCTTGAAGGCCACCTTCAGCTCCTGAGCAATGATTCCACCAGTGGATATGACTGGGGAGCTTCAGAGGCTGCAAGACCTGTGAGGAAATTGGGCTTCTCCTTTGAGAAGGGAGAAGGAACGCGGGGGATGAGGCTCCTGGCAGATGAGACAGTCTGAGCCCGAGGGCCAGAGGCATTAGTGGCTATGGCCGTCATCATCCCTGGACACCAGGTTGACAAAAGGACTGGGGGCTGTGGGTGGGCCTGGCTTTTGATGGGCCTGGCTTTGGAGTCAGAAAATGCAGGCTTGACTCCTGACTGGGGGCTTATTACAGGTGTGAGCTTGGCTTCTGTTGGCCTCAGGTTCCCCCTAGGTAGACTGAAGGAGTCCAGCCCTCATGGCTTCTAAGGTCCCTTCCTTTTGTGTTCTGGAAGCTTCCGGCCCATCTCCCTAGCCCCTCATGGTCTGGCCTGTTTCATTCTCCCATTCTCCTGGAATCTGGGAGCTGCCTCTTCCTGGCCGGCACCCGCCCTATCCCATCCCTCTCATCTCAGGAACTGGAAATGCCATTATCAGAAGGGTAATTACATTCTTGCAGAAAGACGCTGGTCCCGGTGGAGAGGCTGACATAGCAGTCCATGATAGATCATCTCGGACAACACTGGATGTATGCAGAGAGAGAGCTGCATACCACACGGAGGCCAAAGATTAGGTAACCCATGCACCGCCAGAGCCAGCCCAGAGGCGGCCTTCCAAAGATGCAAGGCTGAGGGATGCCTGGGCCACAGAAAGGCCAAGGGGCCAGGCTCCAGCCAGGATGGCCAGCCTCTGGGGCCGTCCCTGCGTCCCCAGACTTTGCCACTCAGAGCCCCATCCACTCAGTCTCAGCCTCAGCCTGCCTCCCCCTGCCGAGCCCATTTCCATCTCTTACATTTAAAAAAAGCCAAGGTTTTGGAGTCATGTAAAGAGGACGATCTTCATTTTAGCTTGTTTGAGTTATGTCTGCATGACTTCATACATGAAGAATACTGTCCTTGTTAGAGCTGGTGCAGATGAGACACAGGGGACCAAGCAGGGCAGCTCCAGGCTGGGCTGTCTGGGAGGAGCAGCCCTCACTCACGGACAGATGGACGCCAGTGCGCCCCCCCAGGACCTGCTCCAAATCTCCAGCAGGACCCTGAGACTCCAGGCACTTGGAAAGCTGGAGGTGGTTGCATCTCTTCTCAAGACTGAGAGCTAAACAGTCCTTGATGGGATCACCAGCTTGTTTCCCAGATTGACAGCTGAGGAAACTGAGGCCCAGGTCACGCATACAGTAAGGAGGAGCACTTGGGAGCAAAGGCAGTAAGTCTTTGGAGCCCAGATCCAAGGCTCTTCCTATGAGCAGCAGGCTCTCCGCGCTGGGAGCTGGGAGGAAGCCTCCTCTACAAGTGACTATTTAGCATACAACAGCCTCCAAGTACAGGGTGCTCACTGTTCCCCTTCCAGGTCCTAGAACACGTGTAGGTCTCCTGTTAAAGCTGTAGGTGTGGTCTCTTGGGGAACAGAGCTCCCTCTGGGGACTCCCAGGCCACACCTTTGCCCCTTCTTTAAGTTGTTTGATGGGCCCTAGCCTTTTCTGAGGCCCCAAGGGGACCTGGGAGTCCTGGTCTGAGATCCTGGCCTGAGAGGCTCTCCCTGGCACTCCCCAGGGGCATCTGGGATTGGGCTTTTACAGCCAATTCATAAAGTGACTGCCAAAGACACATTCTGACAAGACCCGAGAGGGTCATGATGCCAGCAAATTACACCCTCAGTGGGTCTCCCTGTGGCCTGAGGGGGAGGAGGGAGAGATAGATCTAATCAGCCACCATCTTGAAGAATGTCAGAGCTGGGAGGCCCTTTAGAGTAAGGTAAATAGAAGGGTAGCATTGAGAAGGAGCTTAGAGCACAGAATGTCAGAGCAACACCGGATGTTAGAACAAAGCACAGAGAGTGTGGGAGCTGGATGGGCCCTTAGAACAGAGATGAGAGCTGGGAGGGGTCTCAGGGGCTTCCATGGAAGTGAGGGCTAGCAAAGGAAGGGGTTTGCCTTGAGTCAGCCACCACCCCCACATCCCCAACACGATGAGGTTCATCGCATCCCTGAGGTGTGTGGGGAGTGGACGGTGGGTCTGGGGGCTCCTGATTCCCAGCCTAGGACTCCCACACCTTGGCCAAGTGGCTGCCTCCACCTAGCAGCCCCAGTATCACCTTGGGAAGATATAGGAGTGCCCCCCCCCCAACCTAGCTAAGTAACTTATACTGCCCCAAATCTCTTGATTCCTAACACCCTTCATACATAATAACTCCTTGGAATTGCTAAGTTGGAGTTGTCTTTTGGACATCTTCTGCCTGGAAGCTCTCAGGGTGCTCTGTAAAGATGGATTGACTCAGAGTCCACAGTTAGCCAGCCAGCCAGCCAGGGTTGCCTCTCCACTCTCCACTCTCATTGCAGCGAGCCTGGGCAGCACGCCCAAGTCATGTGGCATATGACCCTTCTGTTTCCTCATCTGCTATTCAGGGTCAAAACGCTTACACTCCCTCCTGGATTATTTAGATTGCCCAGGGATGGGAAGTGATTCACCCAAGGTCTCCCAGTGAGTTAGTGGATGACTAGCCATGTAGGCTCACCTAGACTCCCTTGTAGGATCACTGTTCTAAGAGACTCTACCAGTGGGCATCTCCCCCTGGGACCAGAGAAACCTTTTTCTTGGCCTGATTCCTCTCCGCTGAAGAGCTCTCTCCTCCCGGAACTCACTCATCATAAGTCCATCACCAGTTAGAAGAAGGGAATGCAGAGTGAAGTCAGGGCTGCAGACTGGACCTAGAGCTTGTGGTAGGAGGAGAGTCCTATTGAGAAGAGAGTTGGGCATCCTCTCCAGACATGGAGAGGTGGGCTTGGCCTTTGGCACAAACCCCTCCCTCTCCCAGGGCCGATGGCCAAGCACAAGAAAGCAGAACTCTTCAGCAAGGCTCCGGATGGACTGGAGGCTCGTTGCTCTCAGCAGATTGCTAATGCTCTCCCTCCGAAAGGTTTTATTGAGTAAAATCATCATTGAGGGAAAAAATAAAACATTGTAAAGAACTTGGTGGAATTCTAAATATTCCCAATCAGTCCTTCATAATTGCCCAAGGAGGGGGCCATTAGCACAGAGCAGGAGTGAAGGATGCTGATGGGCTATTGCCTAACAAAATCAAAACACCCTGGACCCGTGTCTTGGCCCAATTTCATCTCCCCCCACTGCAATCCGCTTTGGCTCTTTCATATGGTCTGAATAATCTCTCATATTGATCTCTTCCTGGTTCCCACCCAGGTCCCCTCCTGGCCTCCGCCAATGGCCATTGATTTATGGGGAGAGTGGCGGGGGGCTACAAGGGCATGAATCAACCATTGCTCCACTCTCGACATGCCTTAATAAAAGTTTCACTTTAATAAAATCGAGTGAGCAAAGGAGCCAGGGAAGGCCCATGTGCCCGAGGCCGGCTGACATTCCTTACACATTACCCGGCCTCAGGAAATGATCGCCATATATTTTACAGTGAGCAGAGGCTATAGGAGGTTGGGGGATCAGGATTAGAGCATGCTAACTACTGTGACATTGTACAGAACTCCTGTGTTCCCAGTTAACCCTTGCTGGACCCAGGCTCCCCAGGATGGGCCAGGGTATCTTCAGCAGCCAAATGATTAGCTCAGGACAGATCTCCATGTCAGTGCCCATGGCGGCCAGTGCCAGCAGAACTGTATAGATCTGCCTAATTGTAGAGTCCGTAGGCCTGCTGGAGAATTTTATTTTTATTCTGGAGATAATAGGGAGCCATTGGAATTTATTGAGTAGGGGAGTGATTTGATAACTACTCTTTGATCATTGAGTACAGGGTGGACTGGAGTGGGGAGAGAATTGAGACAAGGAGACCACCCAGTCTGAAAGATATAAGGGCTTGCACCAGGGTTGTGGCATTGTCAGAGGAGAGAAGAGGTCTTGTGAGAGGGATCACAGGAAAGTAGAGGAGTCAGGACTTCAAGGAGAGAGTCCAAGAGGATCCCTAGGATGTGAGCTTGGGTGGCTGGAGAATGATGGTATCCTAGATAGTCACAGGAAAGTTAGCAGGAGGGGAGTGATGGGAAGAGGGAAGATAATGAGTTCAAAAGCCAACAAGCCTGTCTGACTGTTCCTTTGCAGAGTCCTTGGCTGTATCTTCTTCTAGGTTATGCTCACAAGCCAGGGTGTCCTCAAGTCTGTCCTGGGCTGTCTTCTCTTCTCCCTCTATCCTGCTTGATAAGCTCATCAGGCCTCAGGAATTTGGTGCTTACCTCTATGCATGTGATTCTCAGCTCCATTTGTCCATCTCTAACCTCTGCTGCCTATTAGACATCTCAGAGTGGGAGTCCTCTAGACATGCCCATCTGGTGTTTTACAATGTGTGATTTCTTCCCTTCTGTGGTACAAGGCTTATCATTATAATGATAAAACCTTCAATTTCTTATTTTTCTAAAAAGTGCAGTTCTTTCTGCTTACATTATCATTGTCATAATAATATATTGTTTTTACTTACTTCACTTCTCCTTACCTCACATTAAGTCTTCTAATGCTTCTCCGAATCCTTAGTTATCATTTCTTCCAACAGAGTCATATACTGTTACATCAATTTTTTTTAACCATTTGTTTCCAGTTCTTTGCTACCACAGAACGTGCTGCTAAAAATACAGTGCTTTTTAATCTGACCCCAACTTGCTTGGTGTGCATGCTTAGCAATGGAATCCCTGGATGACAGGGCACAGGCACTGTCATCAGGCTCTTTCCAAAGTCTACATTGCTTTCCTGAATGGTTCCATCAATTAACAGCTCTCCCAGCCACACATTAATGTGCCATCTTTCCATAGCACCACCAACATAGATGACTTCCTTCTTCTGTCATCTTTACCAATGTTTCTTCTGGTGAGGTAAAACTCATAGTTGTTTTATTTTCAACTCTCCTTAGTATTAGTGATTCAGAGCATTTTTCTTAATTGTTAATAGCTCGTGTTTGTCCATAATCTTTGAGCCCTTGTCCACCAGGCAAAGGTTCTTGTTTGCTTCCTATACATCTTACTTGCCAGATTCTTTTCGTAGATATTGGATGTAGAGCACTAGAAGGCGATTTGATGGCAGGGTGGTCAAACACAGTATGTTATAAGAGGGCAATGAGGTATCATTGTGTAAGATATGAAACAAAATGATAAATATGAAATATTCAGAGAAAATTAAGGAAAGAGGAGGGAGGAGGAGGAGAAGGAGGGAGGGGGAGGGGGAAGAGGAAGGGAGGAAGGGAGAGGGAGGGACGAGGGAGAGGAGGGGGAGAAAGAGCCTTCAGCCCCACCCCTTTGGGACTACATGGCACTTTGGTTGAGTCACTTAACCTCTCTGAGAATGTTTCCCCTGCAAACGGGGGAAAGGCGCCCTGCTGCTCCCTGTCTCCCCTGCAGGACACTGAGGTTCCGAAGAGATACTGAATAGAAAGCGCTCTCTCTACTAGGTAGCACCGAGTGATAGCCTGAGTGCTTAGGCATCTAATTCCTTTTAAAAAAGTTCTTGTTGCTTTTAATTTTCTTTGAGCACTAGCCTCACTCCTCTCCCCCACCCCAACATTCCTGGTAGCAAAGACAGACGCTTGAGAAAGTCCGGTCTCCAGGAGCGCTGCATGCCCGCTTCGGTACCCATCGACCCGCACCTTCACTGAGCTCGGGGCTGCCAGGCTCCTCTCACCAGGGCTTTTCTACACCTGAGGATTCCAGCAGGACAGGAATAAAAGCCGGCCACCACTGAGTGGTGTCTCCGTGAGCAGCCAGAGCCTAAGAGCAGGCCTGCCGGCTCATTACAAGCTTTCTCCGGAACTCTGCTGACACGGTGCTCTAACTGAGCCATTTAAGAAATCCCAAATTTAAGGATAAATAAGTTGGCTGACAGAGCAGTATTTTCCATATGAATTCAATAAAACGGATTTTTCCCCTTCTTTGAAATCTGGTGTAATCTCTGAAATATATCAACTACAACCCAGGAAAAATTGTGTCCCTAGATGTGATTCATGGAATGGAGCGGAAATGTATTATGTAATTCAATTTGGAGGGGCCTGCTGAGAGCTCATTAGGTGTGCTCCTGGAGAGGGGAGTGAGGGGGCCAGCACTGGAGGCCCTTGGCCTGGGGGAGCTCCTTCCAGGCTCCTCAGGCTGAGACCTCTAATGAAGCACAGTGATGGGTCTTAGCACCCACCTGGGCATTCATGGACAGCCTTTTGCATCCAGTGGGCATTTAATAAATGTGCCTCAAATGGATATTCTGACCATAAGGAATTTTAGAAATCATCTTTAATCAATGTTCTCATTCTGCAGAAGGCGAAACCATGGCACCAGCGAGGGCAATGGTCTTGCTGAGGGTCACACAGACAGAAAAGTTTAAGAATGGCATTCTCACACATATCTTTGTTATCTCACATCAAGCCCTCTAGTCACCAGGTCGTGTGGTTTTCCCCAATATCTGATATTCCCCAATGTGTTGTTCACCTTAGGCACCCCTAAAAGAGGCAGAACCTCCTCCCTGCCCCTCCTCCTCACCTCGTGTGGAGCTCAGGACTTGGAGCAATGGGACGGTTTTGTTGTTTGTTGGGTCCAACTCTTCATGCTCCCATTTGGGGTTTTCTTGGCAGAGATGCTGGAGTAGTTTGCACTTCCTTCTCTAGTTCACTTTACAGAGTAAACTGAGGTAAAGAGGATTCTGTGATTTATCCAAGTTCACATGGCTTTACACTAAGTGTCTGAGGCCAGATTTGAACTCTGGTCTTCCTGACACTAGGGCCAGCACTCTATGCACCATGGCGCCCCCTAGCTGCCCAGTAAGAAGAAAAAGAGGCTTATGCACCAGAGGTGAAGGCTGTTACTTATCTGCCTCTTAACTACCTGTGTGACCTTGGGCAACTCACTTACCTCTCCGATCACCACTTTTACTCTGTAAAATGACAGATGGTCTCTAAGGTCTCCCCAAAGCTGTGAGCTCCTCAGAGCCTCAACGTACTCCTCTCATAAAAGCAGAGATGCTGTGCTGTGGTGGAAGGAACACTAGATTTAGTGTCCAAAGGCCTGGGTTCAAATCCTGGCTCTGACACTGAAAACCTGAGGTAGCCCTAGGACTCCATTCCTCATCTGTAAAGGATGGGGTTTGGACTCGGAGCCACTTTCCAGCACTATCTCTGAGAAGGGTCAGTAGGAAGAGATTCAGTCAGTTTCCTAATCCCATGGAAAGGGGAAATTTTGTTATTCCTGTCCTATTGGGATGAACCATACTCTGGTTGACTTCCTTTGAGATCATCAGCCCTGACCTCTGTGGCCTCACACCCCCCCCTCCCTTCAAGCTGCTCATGTTCTTAGGGAGGGGCTGGAGCTGGGCTGGAGAGGAAGGGAGGGAGGTAGTGAGAGAGGTGCCCATGCTGGGCAAGGGGCTGGACAGGGAGAAAGAGGAGCCTGAAGATAAGTCCAGGTGGGAGGGAGATGCAGTGTTTAGGTCTTCCCTAAAATGGCTTTCCCAAAGAGCAAGCTCACCTGTTATGAAAAGAGAGCCTTGGAGCAGAGGTTTCTCCAGGCTTATAGGAGGGAGTGGGCAGGAGAAGTCCTAGGAGAGAGATCAGTCCTGTTTGCCTCTGTAATGGCAAGCAAAGTAGTACTTTGCTCCTTGTTTCAGCTATTCAAGTGCCTTTGAAACTTGCCTTTGGTTGTGTCAAGTCTTTGTTGGAAACAGTACGTATTGTGATGCCCTTGATAGGGCATCACAAACACACAGAAGGTACTAGGTAAACGTTTGTGGATGGTTCTTTTCATGCACAGGGCTTCTTCAGATGCATTTTTTCCCCCCTCCTGCTGATGAGAACCTTCTCTGCCCTCTCTGCAGGTTTGGGGCTCTTTGTACACACCTTGTTGTAAAATACAGAGAATTTCATGGATACACATTCTCTGTTCTCAGAGCCCAAAAGAGGAATCCTGCCTTGGTTTTAACAGGTAAACAGAAAAAAACCTGGTTTTTAAAAGAATGTCAAAATAATTTATTGCCTAGAAATGAAGCAAATCTCTTGTGTCTCGAGAGGCTGAGAAAAGTCTTTGACATTGGCCATGTTACCTGGCCAAGCGATCACCGATAAGCCGAGTGGCCAGGATTAGAGTCCCTACACTAGAGCTCCCAGGGACACACATGGGGATTTACTGTTTATTGGAAAAGCAGCAGAAAGATCATGCTAGGCTACTTTTCTCCTCTCCACATCTGCCTGTCCTGGCTCAGCCAGAAGCAGGCATCCCAACGGGGTTAGCAGAGGTAAAATCACTTTGCCAGCTCGGGACTTTGGCTCCTTTCATATCTTTTACCATTTTTTTTCTTGGAGCCAAGATTGCAATCTGTCAATCAAAGAGATGATACCCATTCTCTAAAGTTCTTCCAAGCTTGGGCACCTGTGTCCAATGCCTTGTGATGATTTCCCATTCATCTTCCATGAGTTGAATTTGTATGTAGTTGTTTGTCAGTTGTCTCCCCCAGTAGGGGCCTTTCTTTGAGTCTTCGGTGCTTAACACAATGCCTGTTACATGGTAGGTGCTTAATAATGCCTGTTGACTTGAATCAAACCCCCTCCCCCCCAGGTCTGATCTTGTGTTCTGAGGTCCAAGGTCTCTCCTCTCTGCCCCACCTCTGACACTGTGTGTCCTCAGCTCGCATTCTAAAGGTCCCCAGCCCCACTTCCTGCCTCTAGGGCTGATCCCAATGTTCTAAGTGCTCATTAATATCCTTCCCAGCTTCAACTTTGTCCATTCTAAGGCACCTTCCAGTGCTTAACCTTCTGCCATCTGTCTTCAGAGCTTGCTTCCTGATAGTCTGTGCTCTGTTCTCGGCGCCCTTGAGTCATCATCGAGGTTTGTGTTGGAGGAGACTTTGAAAGATGGCCTTAGCTTGGGATGGGGCCAATGGGAAAATGATGGAAACTCCGTGGTCAGTGAGAAGCCCAGGTGAGGGCAGGAATTCAGATCAGGAGGAGAGCGTGAAATGTGTCAGGGAAATTCCTAGGAATACATCTGGAAAATCAGTCTTTCCCTGAACTCTTCTCCTTACAAAGGGCTCCCCAGTGCTTGTTTGAGCATATCCAAAGCTCTCTGCCTGACAGTCAAGGCCCCATGGAGAATTCTAGGTTCATGAAATGCCAGAGCTGGGAGGAGTCTTCCATCCTAGACGTGGAGAGTCAGAGTTGGGAGGAGTGTTAGAACATAGAACATGGAGTGTTGGAGCAGGGAGGGGCTTTAGAATCTAGACCAGGGGTGGGGAACCTGTGGCCTTGAGGCCACATGTGGCCCTGTAGACCCTCAAGTGTGGCCCTTTGACTGAATCCAAACTTGGATTTGTTCTGTGAAGTTTGGATTCAGTCAAATTTGTGAAATTTGAATTCAGTCAAAGGGCCACACTCAAGGAGCTAGAGGACCATGTGTGACCTTGAGGCCACTGGTTCCCCACTCCTGACCTAAATCATGGCACATCAGAGCTGGGAGGGGCTTTAAGGATCTGGACTTTCATTATCGCTTCATCTACCTTCTCCATCTCATGTTCTTCATTCCCCCAGCACAGATATGCCCTAAGATGCCCAAGTTACCCACTGTTTGTCCTCCCTTCATTCCCACAGAGATATACGTCAGGCTCTTCTGACTCCCCCTCCCTATGCCTTTGATCCTGTTGGCCTCACCTTCTAGACTCTCTGCTCAGAGCCTCCCGGCCAGGGAATCCCTTCCTTCCAGCCCCAGGAATTTTGGGTGATGGACAATTCTCAGTAATTTCTAGAGGCAGCTAAAGAGCTGAAACAGGAGGACCTGGGCTCGAACCCTGCCAAATGTTCCAACCTTAGCTGTATGACTGTGGCTACCCCTTCTGGCCTCAGATGCTTCATCTGTGAAATGGGGGTGATAACAGAGTCCACCTCCCAGCTCCTTGTGAGGATAAAGTAAGATCATCTCTGTAAGGTGCTTCCCAACCTCAGGGCACCATACAAATGCCGCCATGGTTAGCATTGTTTTCCTTCCTCACTCCTTCCCCTCACGCTTTCCCTGGGAATTGTCCCAGCCTTAAGTCACTGACCTTCTCCCCTGAGCATCTGATTCTATTCTGGCTTATGTGGTTCTTTTAATGTTATGAGTTGTGTGTGTGCCTGCGTGTGTTGTGTGCACACATGTGTGCATTCATACATGTGCATGTGTGTGCATGTGGTGTGTGCATGTGTGCATGTGTGTGTGCACACGCACCCATGTGTGTTAGCTCCCCACCATGATCATCTTTCCTATAGGAGCAGCCCCTAGTGATTCCTGCTGTGACCTCTGGCTCTCAGGGCTTCCAAGGCAGCCAGATCGCATGGTGGTATGTAACTGATAGAAAGTTGACCCACAGTCAGGAAGGCTGAAGCTCCCATGGGCCTTTAAAGCTGACTAGCCATGTGCTCCTGAGTAAGTCCCTGCACTGCTGCCTACTCCACTCACCTCAGCTCTATAACGGGGCTCTCAGAGCAACAGCACCTGCCTCATCCACCTGTTGGGAGGCTCAAACATTGCCAAGTGCTTAGCACAGTGCTGGCCACATAGTAGATGCTTACTCTCTTTCCTTCCCCCTTCTTCTCTAAATGAGCATGAGTAGGCAGGTTAAGATGCTCAGCATCGTCCTTCTGGCTCATGCCGGGGAAAAGGAGAAGGTAGAGGAATATGGTGGGGGGGGGCAGGGGGGGACAGGGCAGGGAAGAGGAGGAAGGATGCCCGCAGCCCAAGGGAGGGGAGGAAGAGCTCTCAGCAAAGGCACAGCACTGCTGGGATGTCTTGTCCATTCCCAGGTGAAGGGGAGCTTTGGCTGGCTGACATTCGAGGTGGGCATACAGAGCCCTCAGCAGGCATCTCGTGGAGGTCTCATCCCCAGCTCCCACCTTCTTCTCAGTCTTCTGAGAACATTGGAATGTTCTTTATCTCTCTTCCTAGTCCTGTTCTCCTAGAACTGGAAATGGAAGAGTATTGGTGTGTGTGTGTGTGTGTGTGTGTATGTGTGTGTGTGTGAGCCAATCTTTGTGGTCATGAAGCATGTGCCTGGATCTGAAGGCATATGAGCATGAAAACACACATGTGAGTGTAGGAATTGGGATTGTATGAGCATGTGTTCCTGGAAGTGTGCACATAGTACTCATATGTGCTTAGCATGGTGCCTGGCACACAGTAGGTCCTTAATGAATAATTTGTGACTGATGTGCCAGTGTGTGTGTTGGCAGAAGGGCTCTGGGTGGGGCTGTGGCACTGCCCTCAGGATGGGCCAGGTTCTCCAGGCAGCCCTCTCCCACCCTTCCAAAGTTGTTTCTTTTGGCCTACATCTCATTTCCATTGTCCCATCTTTTTGCAGACCTCTCCCCTCCAGGCCTGTGAAATGCTCGACTCTGGCTTCTCATTTCCTCCCTGCTCTGCCACTTGCTGCCAGCATCGGACAGTGGCCAGCACAGCTAAGAAGGAGAAAGGCCAAGGAATGACCAGGATTGTTTTCACACCTGAGCTGCGCCTGGTGGGATGCCGGGCCCTGGGATGATGCATGGCTTGGCCAAGCCACTGGCTGCCACAGGTGTCCAAACATGCCTTTCTTCTCTGGTTAGTTGGTGACTTGGATCTTACCAGCAGCACCTCCCTCTGAGTTGTTCTCCTTCCTCCTTTAACTGTCCTGGGGGTTGTTTTTACCTGAAGAAACAGATTGTACAGAATATTTCCCTTTCCAGGGTCCCCCAAGGCTGCATCCTGCCATCTCCCTGGGCCTCTGGGGGAGTGTGTGTGAGGCAAAGGTGAGGCTTTCCAATCAGCCTGGGCAAAGGTGTTATGAGATGGATGGTTTCTATTTGTGTCTAGGGTTGTGGTCACCCGAGAGTCACGTGTTCAGGGACTATGGTGGATTGGAAAGAAGGCTGGCTTTGGAGATGGAAACAAGTGAGTTCAAATCCTGGCTTGGATCCTTCCTTACCAAGTGCAGATCACTCAGACTCCTCACCTGGAAGATGGAGATGTTTCCTGTGTTGTTGCCTCACCAAGTTCTTTTATAAAAATGCTATTTGTAAACTTTGAAGCCCAATAGAAATACAAACCATCCAATCCAACCCAACCTGACTCTCATTTTACAGGCAAGTATTATGTGTCAGACACTGAGGGATACAAAGACACACATCAAAGACACAAATGAAAAATGAGTCTCAGTCTCCCCTTTCTGATCTCTCTTCTACCCAGAAACCAAATTCACATTCCACGAGCTGGCCCAACCTTGTTGCTGCCTTCCTCAATAAGGTCTAGGATAGGTTATTGCTTCCAGGATTCAAAGCAAACTCTTTGTTCTGGCATTTAAGGTCTTTCTTTGCCTGACTTCATTCTCCCTCTTTAAGGCTTATTGTTTGTTGTTCAATTGTTTTTCAGTCATGTCCAATTTGAAGGCTCCCTTTGAGGGTTTTCTTGACTGAGATACTGCAATGATTTGCATTTTCTTCTCCAGCTCATTTTACTGATGAGGAAACTGAGGCAAACAGGGTTAAGTGATTTGCCCAGGGTCACCCAGCTAGGAAATGTCTGAGGCTGGATTTGAACTCAAGTCTTCATGACTCCAGGTCAGATGCTCTATCCCCTGCAGCGCCACCTAGCTGCCTGCTATTGACTATTACTCTGCCTTACACATTCATTTTCCAGCCCAGCATTTCTGCTGCCCCAGAAATTATTTTGTATCTAATTGTATTTATTTAATTGCGTATATTTCATCCCTGCCCACCCCAGCCCCAATGCCCATAGAATGCAAATTTCCTCTTTGAAAGCAGGACTGATTTTGGTTTTGTCTTTCTTTCCTCCCCCCTCCAATCCAGTGCCCAGCATTCTGCTTGCCAGCAGAGCATATACATAATTAGTACTTGTGGAATTGAAGTGAAGGTGAAAGTGAAGGTGAAGGAGCCTGAAACGTGAGAGGGCAGGAGCCAGACAGTCTTTCCTAGAGTAAGGCAGTACAGCTGTGAAATTTGGGGGCATCTCCAGCTGTTTCTCTGCTGCACACATCTGTGTGTCCTCCTGAGGCATCATGGGAGCAGGGCAGGGGTTGTATATTGGCCTTGGGTTCATGTCCAGTTAATACCATTTGAGGGCTTGACCTGTAAGCCTTCCTTAGGCACAGACACTGTCTTAGACACCTGCCTGATCAGAACCTCAGGAAGTAGGTTTGCCCAAAGGGTCAAAGCATTGCAGGATTTAAGAATGGAAGGAACCACTGGCATCCTCCAGCTTAACCTCAGTGTTTTATTCATGAGAAATTTGTTTCAGAGGGCTGAATGCTCGGTCTGAAGTCAAGTACACGATGAGGAAAACAGAGATTTGAACCTGGGTCTTTGGGTTTCAAATGCAGAATTTGGGGATCTTCCCACCAGACACTTCAAGTTGAGGCTAGATGAGGCTGGAAGGCTGGATTGAAAGAATTATCCATCATTGAACCTTTACATTGGAAGAGACCCTCAAACAGGCATTAGACCCTGTAGCTTTGTGTTTCCTCATGCTAGACTCAGCTCTGGAAGGGAACAGCTTTTTTTCTCCCTGGAACAGAGAGAAGTAGCCATCAGCTTAGTTACAGCAAGACCTTTGTGATGCTTCTACCAATGATAACTCAGAGAGGTGTTGGGAAACAGGGAGCTATGGATGTGGCAGGCTATAGAATCATACATAGCACATGGATTGGTAAAGTGAGAGGGAACTTGGAATAGAGAACAGAGAATGGCAGAGCTGGGAGGGACCTTAGAACATAGACAAGAAATATCCAGGCTAGAAGGAGTCTGAGAACAGAGAATGTCAGGGCTCAAAGAGACAGTTGGTCTCCTGGTTATACTATAAAGTGCCCCACCATCACTACCCCCACAGGATGGAAACAGCTGTTAATACTTTGATGCTGGTCTCATTGGCCCTTGGGGATGGCTGTATCTATAGGAGGATCAAGTCTCCTGTTTCAGGAAGCTCTTAGAGAAAAAAAGGGGAGATGCTGGATGGTCATGATGAGGAATGGTGTTTTCTAGGTTGTTTGGAAGTCTCCAGAGCATTCCCTTTCTGTAGTCCTGTGATTTGAGTCAGGCGAGTTTTAGTACACCCATTTTACAGATGAAGAAAATGAGGCTCAGTGAAAGGATTTACTCAGTGTCTTTTAGTAGATCAGACAAAACAACTTGTTCCAAACTTAAACTCTTTTTGTCTTCCCTTCCTTTACAGAAATTGGATTTTTTGCTCAATTCAAGTTTGTCTCTTGTCTCTGACTGGCCAAAAAGTGACTGCTCATGCAACTCGACGCTTCTTGAGCTGTTTGGTCTTTGAGTGTGGGCTCATTGATGGACCTAAAGACAAGGCTGTGGAGATAAGCCCCAAGCTGCCGAGCTAAGATCTAGGTGTGCAGATAGTAGTACAGAACTGAGAGTGCTTGGAGATCAAGAAACCTCCAGGGCTCCCTTGCCCTATTAAGTCTAGCTGACTACATTCTTCTCTTAGAGTTTAGTCCTTTGGGCTCCATAAGACCCAGAAGCTGCTACCACCTCCTAGGACAGCTCTCTTCCTCCCAGGACTTAGGGGAAGTCCCCTCCCTGGGCAGTTGGCAGCATTGCTGCTTGGGCTGGCATAGATGTAGACCTGGGTAGGGCTGGAGTCAAGTAGAACTGACTGCCAACCTCACTGGCTGGGGAGACGTGGCTGTGGGAAGCCGAGGTAGAATGCCAGAGGAGGGATTCACATAAAAAGGGGAATGTGGTAATGAAATGGAGAGTGAGAAAATACACACACAGCTTGGATTTATCAACTGTGTTTTGCTGGCCCCAGTTAGTTTCACAGAGATGCAAGAGCCCTGACAAATACCCCAGGAATCAGGGGTTATGCAAACAAGTTCCAGTGCCCGCCACAGACTAATTTGCTGTAATCAACTCAGTAGGGAAGCTGGAGCTAGGTCACAGCAAAGAGAGGAGAGTCTGTCACTGCCAGTGAGGGAATGGCAATTACTTTCCCTGGGACCTGGACACTACTGGGATCTCCCAGAGACATAATGTGGCGAGAGAGGGATGAAGAATGACACAGTGGCACGGACCTAGAGAATCCCAGAAATCCTCTGCTCACATCCCCAAGACAGTCCTTGGGTTGTTTTACACACCCAAAGTCCCTTCCTTCCTTGGCCACCATTACTTAGATACATTGCATCCCTCTATGAGAATCTAAGCACTGTGAGGGCTGGGGCTGTCTCTCTTTTTAGACTTGTATTGTTAGCCTGCAGCACAGTTTCTGACACAGAGTTTGTGCTTGAAAATGTTTTTTTGAGGGGACAGAGCCAAGATGGCAACAACCTAACCAAACTCTCCCAACATTCCCTTCTAAACAACTATAAAACAATGCATCAAATTGAATTCTGGAGGGGCATAGCAAACAAAAGGTCAGGGTGAGACATTTTTCCAGTCCAAGGCAACTTAAGAGATTGGAAGGAGAGGTCAGTGAGCCTGGAGTGGGGAGATCTAGGAGCAGCAGCTTCTGGGTCCTAGAAAACCCAAAGGTCTCAACTCTGAGAGATGAATGGAGTCAATTGAAACCTGATAGGGCAAGGGAGCCCTGGAGATTTCTTGATCTCCAAGCACTCTAGGTCCTGTTCTATCTAAATAGGTGCTCTAAGGCCTTGAACATGGGCCTTAGAAGTGGCTGTGATGACAGCAGCAACTCCAGGTTTGGGAACTCTCAGTTCAAAGATGTTCCAAGGCCAAGAAGAGCACTAGTGTTAATGTCTGCAGGGGAGCAAAGGACCTGGTCACAGTTCAAGGGCCAAGAGGAATGTGAGAGCATGCAGCTGCAGAGGAGCAGAGGACATTTCTGGGCAAAGACCAGAGCATAGATCAGGAGAGCAGTAACCACACCTCTCCCTTGATCTTACCACCTTGGAGGAACTAAAACTTACAGACCCACAGAACTGGCTCTGAAAACAGCAGCAGGAAAAAGTCTGATGATTAAGGCACTTTTTCTTCCTAAACCCCAAGTGAGAAGAACCCAATTTTAACATAAAGTTCAAAGTCAAGAAAGAGCCTGGAAAATAAGCAAACAGCAACAAAAGAACCAGACCATAAAAAGTTTCTTTGGTGACAGGGGAGCTGAAGATACAAACTTAGAAGAAGACAACATGTGTGCGCGCGTGTGCGTGCGTGTGTGCGCATGTGAACTACAAGCAAAGCCTCAAAGAAAAATACAAATAAGACACAAGTCCAACAAACAAAAAAAAGAGATGAGTGGTAGAAAAAAATTTTTGAAAAAAATGAGAGTGAGGTAAGAAAATTATGAAAAGAGAATCAATATCTTAGTAAATGAGGCACAAAAATACTGAAAAAAAAAGCACATTAAAAACTGAAATTGGACAAATGGTAAAGGAGGCACAAAAATTCACTGAAGAAAACAATTTGCTTAAAATTAGAATTGGGTGAGTGGAAAGTGAAGACTTTATAAGACTTCAAGAAACAAACAAAGTCAAAAGAATGAAAAAATAAAACAAAATGTGAAATACATCATTGGAAAAATAACTGACCTGGAAAATAGGTTGAGGAGGGATTAATTTTAAAATTAATGACCTGCCTGAAAATCATAAGCAAAAAGGAGCCTACATATCTTATTTCAAAAAAGTATTAAGGAAAACCACCCCTATATCTTAGAACCAAAGGGCAAAGTAGAAATGGAAAGAATAGACAAATCACATCCTGAAAGAGATCCCAAAATAAAAACTCCAACAGATATTACAGTCAAATTCCAGATCTTCCAGTCAAGGAGAAAATATTGAACACAGAAAGAAACCATTCAGGTATTGTGGAGCCACACAGAATCACATAAGATTTAGCAGCCTTCACATTAAAGTAGGGAGAGCTTGGAATATGATATTTGGGAAGACAATGGACCTAGGATTACAAATAAGAACAACCTACCTAGCAAAACTGAGCATAATTCTTCAGGAGAAAACAATTGTATTTAATGAAATAGAGGACCTTCAAGCATTCCTGATGGAAAGGCCAGGGCTGAAAAGAAAAATCGACATGCACATACAAGTCTCAAGAGAAGCTTAAAAAGATAAATGTGAAAGAGACATCATAGGGCGCTCAATAAGGTTAAACTGTTTACATTCCTTTATGGGGAGATGATACATGTAACTCCTAAGAGCCTTATCATTATTAGGGCAGTTAGAAGGAGTCTTTATAGACAGGTTATATTGGTGTGATCTAAAAAATGAAGAGCTGAGAGAGATGCACCAAGAGAAGGAGGAAGGGAGAGGAAGAATGGGGAAAATTATCTCATGTAAAAGAGATACACAAGGAAGAATTTTTATAGTGAAGTAGAAAGTAGAGAAGTAGCAATGTTTCAACATTACTCTCCTCAGAATTGGTCAAAAGAAGTAAGAATATATTCGATTTGGTATAGAAATCTTTCTTATCCAGGAAAGTAAGAGTGAAAGGGGGTAAGGGAAAGTGGAGTATGTGTGATAAAAGGGAGGGCAGATTAAGGGAGGCAGTGGTTAGAAGCAAAATAAACTTTTGAGGAGGAACAGGGTAAAAAGAGAAGGATAAACAGAAGAAAATATGATGGTAGGAAGCACAGTCAGTAATCATAAGTGTCAATGTGAATGAGATGAATTCACCTAAAATGGAAGCAGATAGTAGAATGGATGAGAAACCAGAATCTAACAATGTACTGTTCCTAAGAAACACACTTAAAACAGAAATACACGTGCAGAGTTAAAATAAGGAACTGGAGCCAAATCTACTGTGCTTCAGCTAAGATTAAACAAAAAGACAGAAATATCAATCATGATCTCAGACAAAGCAAAAGAAAAAATAGGCCTAATTGAAAGAAATAATTGGGGAAACTTGCAAAAAGAACTTGCAAAAAAAACTTGGAAAAATTGCAAAAAGATACCATTAACAATGAACTATTATCAATATTAAACATATATGCAGCGTATGGCAAAGCATTCAAATTCTTAAAGGCACAAAAAAATGGAGCCAAAATTAGGAGGACCACAGCAACACGGGGGAAAATGTTTAGCAAGTTTCTCTAATAAAAGTCTCATTTCCAAAATTTATGAGAAAGCGAGTCGAATTTACAAAAACTAAGAGTCATTCCCCAGTTGATAAATGGTCAAAGGTTGTAAACAAGCAGTTTTCAGAAGAAGAAATCAAAGCTATCAATAGTCACATGATAAAGGTCTGTAAGTCATTATTGATTAGAGAAATACAAATTAAAACAACTCTGAGGTATGACCTCTCATCCATCAGATTAGCTAACATGATGGAAAAAGAAAATTACAAACGCTGGAGGGAATGTTGAAAAATATGAACACAATGCATTGTTGGTGAAGTTGTGAACTGGTCTAGCCATTCTGGACAACAGTTTGTTACTACATCTAAAGGGCCATAAAACTGCATATTTTTTGGTCTTGCAATGCTACTTCTTAGTCTGTATCCCAAAGAGATCAAAGAAAAGAGGAAAGGACCTGTGTATACAAAAATGTTTACCACAGGTCTTTTTGTGGTGGCAAAGGATTGCAAAGTGATAGAATGCCTTTAAATTGGGGAATGGCTAAACAAAGTGTGGTATGATTGTGATGGAATACTATTGTGCTACAAGAAATGACGAAAGCAATGGTTTTATTTTATTTTAATTTTTTAAATTAACTTTTGTTTATTTTTAGTTTACATCATTCATTTCCATAAGATTTTGAGTTACAAATTTTCTCCCCATCTTTCCCCTACACACCACCCCAAAACAGCCATCCCATTGTATAACCCCTCCCCCAATCTGCTCTCTACTGTATCCTCCCCCATCACCCCTCTGACTTTCCGGTAGGGCAAGAGGGATCTCCCTATCCCAGTGCCTGTGTGTCTTATTTCCCAGTTGCATGTAAATAATTTAATAATGATAATGATGATGATGATGATGATGATGATGATGATAATAATAATAATATATTTTTTAAACATTTGATTTTAAAACTTTAAATTCTAGATGTTTTCCCTTGTCACCTACCCACACTGGGAAGACAAGCAATTCAATACAGGCCATACATGTGTAGTTACACAAAACATCTCCACAATGGACATATTGTGAAAAACTGAATCTATTTCCCTCTATCCTATCCCTCCTCCCACTTGTTCTAGTCTCTACCCTGTCCCTGTCCCTTTACAAAAGTGTGTGCTTCTAACAACACTCCCCCCAACCTGCCCTCCCCTCAATCATCCCCCCTCTCATCCTCTTCCCCCCTACTCTCTTGTAGGCCAAGACACTCAATTTAGAGTGTATGTCATACCCTCCCTATGCCAAATTCAATGAGAGTAAGGTTGACCCATTCCCTTTTGCCTTCCTGTTCTTCCCCTCCATTGTAACAGTTATCCCTTGCCTCTTTTATATGAGATGATTAACCTCGTTCTGCCTCCCCCGTCTCCACTCCTTATATTCCTCTCCCACCTCTCAATTTCACCTTTTAAGTATCATCTCTTCCTATTCAATTGATGCTGTGCCCTCTGTCTATGTATACTATACACATATATACACACACACTCACATATGTATTCATACGCATATATACCCTCCTATACAGACATATGTGTATGTATACATATATACATATATACATACATATATACAAACATACATATATGTATATGTATACACACGTGCACACACACACACACACACACACACACATGCACATTTATATTCCCTTCAACTATCCTCATACTGAGAAAAGTTTCATAAGTCACAATTACCATTTTTCCATGTTGGCATGTAAATAGTTCAACTTTGATAAGTTCTTTATGATTTCTTTTCCCTGTTTACTTTCTCATGCTTCTTATATTTGAATGTCAAACCTTTTATTCAGCTCTGGTTTTTTCATCAAGAATGCTTGAAAGTCCTCTACCTCATTGAATGACCATATTTTCCCCTGGAACATTATACTCAATTTTGCTGGGTAGGTGATACTTGGTTTTAATCCTAGCTCCTTTGTTCCCTGGAATATCATATTCCAGGCCCTTTGATCCCTTAGTGTAGAAGCTGCTAGATCCTGTGTTATCCTGATTGTGTTTCCACAGTATTCAAATTGTTTCTTCTTGGCAGCTTTGTAATATTTTCTTCTTGATCTGGGAACTCCAGAACCTGACTATAACATTCCTAGGAGTTTTCTTTTTGGGATCTTTTTCAAGAGGTGATTGGTGAATTCTTTCAATTTCTATTTCATCCTCTGGTTCTAAAATATCAGGTCAATTTTCCTTGAGAATTTCTTGAAGGATGCTTTCTAGGTCCTGGCTTTCAGGTATTCCAATAATTTTTAAATTGTGTCTCCTGGATCTGTTTTCCAGATCTGTGGTTTTTTTCAATAAGCTATTTCACATTGCCTTCTATTTTTTCATTTGTGTGGATCTGTTTGATAGTATCTTGATTTCTCATAAAGTCATTAGCTTCCATTTGCTCCACTCTAATCCTGAAGGAATTATTCTTTTCTGTGAGCTTTTGAGATTCTTTTTCCATCTGGCAAATTTGTCTTTTTAAGGCATTCTTCTCCCCATTGGCTTTTTGAGCCTTTTTTGCCATTTGAGTTTGTCTGTTTTTTAAGGTGTTATTTTCTTCAGTAAGGTTGTTGACTCTCTTTTCATGATTTCCTTGCATCATTCTCATTTCTCTTTCCAATTTTTCCTCCACTTCTCTTATTTGGTTTTCAAAATTCTTCTTAAGCCCCTCTATGGCCTGTAACCAGTTCATATTTTTCTTGGAAGCTTTTGGTGCAGGAGTTCTCATGTGTTGTCTTCCTCCTGTTCCATGCTTTGATCCTTTTTGTCCCCAAAAAAGGGATCTAAAGTTGGATGGCTGTGTTTGCTTTTCTTCCTTTGCCTGCTCATGTTGCCAGTCAATTACTGGACTTTTGAACTCTTTGCCACAGTAGAACTCTGCTTCCAGAGGGGAGAGCTTTGTCCAAAACCGCTGGGGTTTTCACAGCTGCTGGAAGTATTAGGAGGCTACCGTCTCTAGAGCCCCCATCTGCTCTGGCTCATTGATCACATACCTCAGGGCCACCACCCAAGACCACAATCCCGATCCAGGCAGGTTAAGGCAAGAGAACTTAGCCTCTGAATGGTCACTTGGCCCCCCTGCAATCTGCAGGCTGGGAGCTCTGAAGTAGCCATATAAAGGCAGCTGTAGGGCTGCCACTTCTGTCACTTCTGGCTCTGGGGGCAGAAGGCCAGACCTGCTCCTCTATCCCCCCCCAATTCAGCCAAGTTCCACTGACCTTTTACTTTGTCTTCGGTATTTATTGGTTGATAATTCTGGAAACTGCCACAGCTGCTGTTGATCCACTTTCCCAAATGCTCCTGCCAGGCTTATTGGGGCCACCCAAAACTGTGGGTTTATGCAGAGCTGGTCTGGGCTCCCAGTGTGCTGCAATAAACCCTTCCTGTTCACCTGCTGAGCTACTTTCAGCGGGAGATTTGTTTCTCTGTCATTTTGTGGGTTCTGGAGCTCTAAAATTTGTTTAGAGTCATATTTTATAGGTATTTGAGGTGGTTATGGGGGGAGCTGTGGAGTTTTCCTGCTTCTATGCCACCATCTTGACTCCACCTTAAATTCAAAAGCAATGGTTTTAGAAAAACCCTGGAAGATTTATATGAAGTGATACATAATGAAATGAGCACAATTGGGAAAATCATTGTACATAGTAACAGCAATATTGCAACAGTGATCAACTATGAAAGGCTTAGCTACTCTGATCAAGACAATGATGCAAGACAATTCTGAAGAACCCATGATGAAAATGCCATCCACCTGCAGAGAGAGAATTGGTGAACTCTGAGTGCAGATTGAAGTATAATTTTTCACTTCCTTTATTTTTCTTGCTATTTTTCAACATGACTAATATGCAAATAGTTGTGTATGATTTTACTTGTATAATTGATGTCATCAGTTACCTTCTCAATTGGTGGTAGAGGGACTGGATTGAGGGAAAGAACTTGGAACTCAATTAAAAGATGCAAAACTAACTAAATAATTAATTAGAATGCTTTTTCACTCATTTGTTGTCATATTGTATCCACATCACTATAAATAAAATATGTACAAAATAGATACAAGGTAATTTTGGGAGAGAGGAAGGGCACAAGCACTGAGGGGATCAGGAAAGGCTTCAAGTACAGGGTGGAATGTGAACTGAGGCTTGAAGGAAATCAGCTGTTCCAAAGGTGACAGTAAAGAGGAAGAGCATTCCAGGCATTGAGGAACAGCCAGTGCAAAAGCATGCAGGTGGGAGATGAGGTGTTGTGTCTAAAGAACAGCAGGGAGGTCAGTCTGAATGGATCTTAGGTGTGTGTGAAGGGGATTAAAGTGCATGAAGACTAGAGAGGAAAGGAGGGACTAGGCTGTAAAGAACTCTAAGGGCCAAACATTGTGGTAATAGGAACTCAATGGAGTTTATTAAATAGATGTGTGTGTGTGTGTGTGTGCGTGTGTGTGAGAGAGAGAGAGAGAGAGAGAGAGAGAGAGAGAGAGAGAGAGAGAGAGAGAAAGAGAGACAGAGGAGAGAGAGAGAGAGACAGAGAGACAGACAGAGAGAGACAGATACAGACACAGAGAGAGAGACAGAGAGAGAGAGAGAGAGAGAGAGAGAGAGAGAGAGAGAGAGAGAAAGAGAAGCCATGGTCAGATATGCACTTTAGGAAACATTGCTTTGGTGGTTACATGGAAGATGGACTGGAGTGGGAAATTTTTGCACCAGTTCAGATATGAGGTGAATGACGGTGGAGAAAATATGAATGAAGACAAGAATAGATATGCAGGAGAGTTTGGAGAGTGAAACCCCAAAAGCTGATGACTTTTTGGATCTGCGAGAGTAGAGAGTGAGGTATTAGCTATGACACTCGTGGTGACCCTAGGGAATGGGGAAAATGGTGGTGTCCTGGACAGTTATGGGGAAGTTCAGAAGAGGGACAGGTTTAGAGACAGAGGGAAGATAATGAATTCAGATATGTTGAATGTGAAATATCTACAGGACATTTAATCCAAAATATCCAAAAGGCATTTGGTGAAGCAGGCCTGCTAGGGGGTACAGTGGATATGAGGGCTAGACCTGGAATCAGGAAGATATGAGTTCAAACCCAGCCTCAGGCACTTACTAGCTGTGTGACCCTGGGAATGTCACTTGACTCCGTTTACCTCAATTTCCTCATTTGTAAAATGAGCTGGAGAAAAAAATGGCAAACCACTCCAGTATCTCTACCAAGAAAACCCTAAATGGGGTCAGAAAGAGTCAGACACAACAGAAAAACAGCTAAACAACAACAAAAATAATGCAAGCCTACAGACTGAGGAGCGATGTTAGGGCTGGCTGCATAGACCTGGGAATCAACACAGAGAGGACACTAGGACCCAGGGAAGCCAATGAGATCACTAAGTGAGAGAGCATAGAAGGAAGAGAGAGGAGGGCTCAGGACAGGGCTCTGTGGGACATGCACAGTTAATGGGCATGACCTGGGGGGAGAACCAGCAAAGGAACTTGAGGACACCTGAGGAGAATAAAGTTTCAGAAAGTAGGAAAACCAGCCAAGAAGAGACAGAAAAGACTGAAGAGACAGAGAAGAGGAGTAGAAGGTGGTTGGCAGGAGCTAAAGCTGCAGAGAGGTCAAGAAGGATGATGGAGAGCAGAGGCCACCCGCTTTAGGCAGGTATAAGAGATGAGCAATAACTTCGGAGAGAGGTTTCAGTTTAGTGACGAGGTTTGCAAATTGCAGAGGGTTTAGAAGAGAGTAACAGGAAAAGACGCGAAGGCACGAAGAGATATATAAGATGACAACTAGGGGGTGGCAGGATCTAGTCATGACATTTAAAGGATGGGGAGAATTTGGGTGTGTTCGTAGAAAACATGGAAGGAACCAGTAGAGGGAGACATTAAAGATTCAGGATATGGGGTATGCTTGTGGGGGCAATCTTCTGGGGAAAAAAACAGAGAAGATAAGAGAGAAGGGGCTCATGGGACAATGAATTCTTCAGGTTGACTCTTTTCTGCCTAAAATCCAAGAAGAGAGACAGGTACTTAGGACATAAGACATGGGAAGTTGGGATTAGATTTTGGAGAATTTTGGTCTAAGCTTGGCTTTGCTTCTAATTTGTGGAGTGGCCTTGGGAAGTCACTTCTCTGGGCATTGGTTTCTTCACCTGTACAACCAGGGAGTGGACTAGGTGGTCCCTATCATCTGGCATTCTGTGTTTTGTCTTCTAAATTCTTTTCTAGCTCTGACATTCCACATTCTGTTTTCTAAAAGGCAACTCTTCTGAAATGAAAAATAGATAATTCTGATTACGTTAAATTGCAGTTTTTGCACAAAGTCAATGCAACCAATATTAGGAAAGAATCAGAAAACTGGGAAAGAATTTCTACAACTAGTGTCTCTGATAAAGGCCTCATTTCTAAAATATATTGAGAACCGAGTCAAATTTACAAGAATACAAATCATTCCCCAGTTGATAAATGGTTAAAGGATATGAACAGGCAATTTTCAGAGGAAGAAATTAAAGCTATCTATATGAAAAAAAATGCTCTAAATGACTATTGATTAGAGAGATGTAAATCAAAACAACTTTGAGGTACCACATCCCACCTATCAGATTGGCTAACATTACAAAACATGAAAATAATAAGTGTTGGAGAGGATGTGGAAAAGTTGGAACACTCATTCATTGTTGGTGGAGCTGTGAGCTGATCTGGAGAACAATTTGGTACTATGCCCAAAGGTCATATCATCTAGGGCTGTATCCCAAAGAGATCATAAAAATGGGAAAAGGACCCACATGTACAAAATATTTATAGCAGCTCTTTTTGTGGTGACCAAAAACTGGAATTTGAGGGAATACCCATCAATTGAGGAATGGCTGAACAAGCTGTGGTATATGAACGTAATGGAATATTATTGTGCTATAAGAAATGATGAACAGATGGCCTTCAGAAAAACCTGGGATGATTTGTATGAACTGATGCTGAAGGAAGTGACCAGAACCAGGAAAGCATTGTGCACAGTAACAGCCACGGTGTGCAATGACTGATTTCAATAGACTTAGCCCTTCTCAGAAATGCAAACACCTGAAACAATTCCAAAGGACTCATGATGGTAAATGCCATCCACATTTAGAGAAAGAATTATAGAGTCAGAATGCAGAATGAAGCAGATTCTTTTTTTTTGTTTCATTTTATTTTTTCTTTCTCGTGTTCTCTTCCATTCATTATCATTCTTCTAGGAAACATGACTAATATGAAAATGTGCTTAATAGGAATGTACATGTAGAGTCATATCATATTGCATTCAACCTTGGGGAAGGAGGGGGAGGGGGAGCAAATTTAAAACTTATGGAAGTGAATGTTGAAAACTAAAAAAAGTCCAATTAAAAAATAAAAACCAACTCTTAACTCTGACTTCTTTTGTTCTAAGGTTCTTCCTGCTTTCACATTCCATGTTCTAAGATCTTTTCCAATGGACATTTTTCCATTCTAAGTTCTAAAGTCCTTCTCAGCTATGATATTCTCTGTTCTATGTTCTGAGGCTCCTCCAAGTTCTGACATCTGAGGGTTTTACATTGTGCTCTCAAATGACTTCACTCAGGTTTCAAAGGGACATTCCCATTCTCTCCAAACTGGCACCTGGACTCGGGGTAAGATGAGTTCTTATCTATTTCATGGTTTCCCCACTGCAGAACTGCTCCTGTGTTCACAAGTGGTCTCTTGTGAGTAGCCAGGGGAGGTCTTTCCAGCTTCCTCTCACCACATTCCTGTTCCTAGATCACCTTCTTTTTCTGAGTATATTGCTTAGGATTGGCTAGAAATTGCCAGAGATTGACTCCTCTCCACTCTCAGAATTTTAATGAAGGTAGACCCATTTTAGCCTGGCCACTGAGTCCATGCTGTTATTTTTCATCCTTTGTTTCTGTAGAGGACCAATGGCATCATGGAGTGATGTCTTGACTCATGAGTGAATTGGATTTAAGTGGGGCAGAGTTGTGCAAAGTCATCAGCCTCACTTTCTTCCAGAGTCATTGAAGTCTAGTGACAAGACAAAAGTCAGGATGACTGAAGGTGGCCTGGGATTCAGTGGGTCAGTGTGGCGTCTTCCATGTCTGTATCTGTATCACAAAGAGATCATAAAAGCTCTAAGTGCTCCACAGCACCTGCTTCAGCCATCTTTATGGCCATTGGAGCACATTGTTCTCGTCTTCCCATTCCTCCAGGGATATCTTCACAGGCTTGGGGTAGACATCTCTCTCACTCACCTCTGGGTTTGACGACTGTCCATTACCTTCACTTACTTTGTTACCAGGTACTGGTTTGAGGCCTCAGTCAGCCACCATGTATAAACAAGCTGCTGACAGGCTAAAGTGAGTGTAGTCTCAGAGGGAAGTCACTAGCATTAAGGAGATCAGGCAAGGCTTCCTGAAGGAGGAGGGATTGTTTTGGTTGAGACTTGAAGGAATCCAGAGAAGCTGGGGCTGGTGGATATGAGGATGGGGAGTGTTCCAAGGGCACACTCACTGTGTGACCTACGCTAGGGGCCTCTGCTCTCCCTCTTTGCACTCTTCTTTAAATTCTCTTCAAACTGGGTTTGGACTTCATCATTCAACCTAGACTTTGCTCCCCCAAATTACCAGTGATTCTGGAAGAGATGTCATCCAAGCTGAACTGCCTTTTCTCAGTCCTCAGGCTCCTCAGCCTCTCTGCAGCCTTGGGCACTGTGGGCCACTGTGGTCTCCTCCTTGATACTCTCTTCTCTCTAGGTTTATGGGATCACCCCACCCCCATTCTCCTCCTCCTTGTGTGAGTCTTAGTCTCTATCACTGAATCTTCATGTCATATCTATTAGCAAGGGTGGGTGTAGATAAACCCTGAGTGCTGGACAAGTTCTCAGAGAATATCTAATGTACTTCCCTGGTCACAACTGACAGAGGCAGACCCTGAGGAGAGGGACCCTCTCTGCTTCTCCACACAGAGTAAGTAGTAAATATATCCCTCCCACCTCCCCACCCCAAGCCCTGGCTACAGCATGCTATCTCCAGAAAGAAAGGAGGAGGGAGCACAGCCGTTTTCACCACACCCTGGCCTTGCCAAAAATTTGGAACCTGATTTTAATCCATTCACATTTGATAAGACACACACTTCCTGTTGGCCTTGATTCTTCTCTCCCCATCCCAGCTTTCACTTTTAAACTCATAAAATCAAACCCACATGTTTGGAGATTAACATGGGCTTAAATCAGAAAATGATGCAGAGGAAGGGCCACTTGGTGTCCAGGAAACTTTTGGCATCTCATTTCATCTTTGGTCTTCAAAGGAGGAGTTTATGCCCAATGTCCAAAGGGTTCAGGTAGGAGTCAAATGTTTGATGATGTCAGCTTGAGCAAGCTTTCTGTGGGAACTGAGGCACTTCAGGACTTTTTATGGTTGTTACTTTCTTCCTCTGATCAAAAGGGAATTGGAATCCATGTTCTCTGAGCTCCTTCTCAGCTCTGACACTCTCTTTGATTCTCTAAATCCTGAGATCCCTCCTAGCTCTGATAATTCTGCGTCTATGTTCTAAGGTCCTTCCCAGCTCTGACATTCCATATTCATGTTCTAAGCTTCCTCCAGGTCCTGCCGTTCTGCCTTTAGGTTCCATGGTCCTTCCCAACTATGCCAATTTCTCTGTTCTTTGATCTGGGGGCCCTCCTGGTTTTTGCATATTTGTTCTGTACTCTACGGTCCCTCCCACCTCTGATAGTCCACGTTCTAAGGTCCCTCCCTGCTTTGGTACTCTTTATTCTCCATTTTAAGATACCTCCTAGGCTACTCTTCTCTATTCTATGTTCTAAGGTTCTTTCCTACTCTGACATTCTACGTTCTAAGTTCTGCCATTCTCTAAGCATCCTAAGTCCTGATTTCAGTGTTCTATTTTTTTAATATTAAATTGGTTTATTTACTTTTGGTTTACAACATTCGGTTCCACAGTCCCTTGAGTTTCAGATTTTCTTCCCCCCTTTGCCCCCCCATCATGGTGGCCTGCACTTGAATACAGGATCTACAAATATCTTCCCATTGATCATTAGTCAGGTTGTAAAGAAGGATTGTAACTGATGAAAGATCAGTAGGAAAGAGGAAACAAAACAAAACAAGAAAAAGAAATGCAGTAAGTAGTTTGTTTCAGTCTGCACTCAGACTCCACATCTCCTTCAATCGTGAGTCTTTTGGAGTTGTCCTATAACCTTGTGTTGCTGACAGGAGCCCAGTCTATTGAGGTTAGTCATCACACGTATGTTGTGTCTGTGAGTGTGTACAAATTTCTCCTGGTTCTGCTCTTCTCGCTCAGCATCAGTTTATATAATTCTCTCCAGGTTATTACGAAGTCCATCTGCTCCTCATTTCTCATAGCACAATAGTATTCCATTACATTCATATACCACAACTTCTTTAGCCATTCCCCAGTTGAAGGGCATCCCCTTGTTTTCCAATTCTTTGCCACCACAAAAAGAGGCACTATAAATATTTTTGTACATATGGGTCCTCTTCCCACTTCTCTGATTTCTTTGGGATATAACCCTAGAAGTGGTATTGGTGGGTCAAAGGGTATGTATGCACTTATTTATAGCCCTTTGGGCATAGTTCCAGATTGCTCTCCAGAATGGTTGAATCAGTTCACAGCTCCACCAACAATGCACTAGTGTTCCAATTTTTCCACATCCTCTCCAGCATTTATCATTTTCCTGTTTTGTCATCTTAGCCAATCTGACCAGTGAGATGTGGTACCTCAGAGTTGTTTTGATTTGCATTTCTCTAATCACTGATGATTTGGAACATTTTTTCATATGCTTAAAGATATCTTTAATTTCATCCTCTGAAAACTGCCTTTT
This sequence comes from Pseudochirops cupreus, assembly GCA_028627135.1. Taxonomy (NCBI): domain Eukaryota; kingdom Metazoa; phylum Chordata; class Mammalia; order Diprotodontia; family Pseudocheiridae; genus Pseudochirops; species Pseudochirops cupreus. The sequence goes on along the minus strand of JAQQSU010000021.1, from coordinate 127,269 downwards.
CGTATCCTTTGGCCATTTATCAATTGGGGAGTGGCTTGTATTCTTATAGATTTGACTCAATTCTTTGTATATTTTAGAAATGAGGCCTTTATCAGAGACACTGGTTGTAAAAATTCTTTCCCAATTTTCCACTTCCCTTTTAATCTTGGTAACATTGGCTTTGTTTGTACAAAAGCTTTTCAATTTAATATAATCAAAATTATCCTTTTTGCATTTTATAATGCTTTCTAACTCTTGTTTTGTCATGATGTCTTCCCTTCTCCATAAATCTGACAGATAAACTATCCCTTGCTCTCCCAGATTGCTTACAGTATCAGCCTTTAAACCTAGATCATGCACCCATTTCAACTTTATTTTCGTGTATGGTGTTAGATATTGGTCTATGCCCAATTTCTGCCGTACTGTGTTCCACTTTTCCCTGCAGTTTTTGTCAGACTTCACTGTTCTATTTTTGAGGTCTTTTTTATGACTTTTTGGCTCATTGTGAAGCTTGACCAAAAGGCTTGGCCCATAAGTCCACAGAGAGGCAGTTGTGTAACCATTTGGTCTCTATCCACCTTGATCACAAGGAAGGGGACCCAGCCTTGGAGCACAAACAAGGCAGCATCACAGGACAACAGAGACGTCCCTGGCTTTGGGGGTCAGGAAATCTTAGTTCACATCCGAGCTCACTTAATACCTGCATGGCCCTCCATGAATAATTTCATCCCCCAGTTCTTGGCTTCCATCTTTGTAAAGTGACTATTGGGTGAGATGATCTCTAAGGTTCTTTCCATCTCAGAACACTGTGATTCTTTGATTTGAAGGCAAAAAACACAGTTTTAGTGTTTGACGAGCTCGCAGTCAATTTGGGTTTGGCACAAACTTGTGGAGAAGAAATAAGCAAAGAAAATGAGGAATGTTTTAAGAAGATGCCCAATCAACATCGATGGAATGAAAGACTTATTGAATTCAGTGTCTACCAGATTCCATCCCCTGCCCTTCAGATTGCTTCCTCTGCCAGCCAAGAAGGAGGATAAGCAACTAGATACAGAGCTGGGAAGGTCCTTCCTCAGACGTCCAGCCCAACCCCCTCACGTAATATATGGAAACTGAGGCCCAAGGTGAAACTTGTCCATTTGTACAAGTGGTTAAGTACCAGGCATGGGATTTGAACCCAGGTTCTCTGGATTCAATTTCAGTGCTCTCTCCCCTATACCACAGACCACACATTCCTCCAGTAGTATGTACTGGGAACCTGGTAGACAAGCCCTTGAGCACTGGGACAAAGGTAGGTGAATTAAGAATCATAGGGGTGGAAGGGAAGAGGGCTGATGCCAAAGAGGTTCCATTATAGACCATTCTAGATATTCCATTATGGAAACTGTCCCACATAAGAGGCTTTGTCCAAATGCTGCTATCCCTCTTTTACAGATGGGAAAATGAAAGCTCAGAGAAGAGAAAGCTTTTGGCCATGATCTCATTGCTAGAAATGATCTGGTACAAGATCTGGACGCTGGCCTCCTGATGCCACAGTCAGTGCTATTTGAAGTGCCCTGGTCTGACGCTAGAGAATCAAACCCCAACGGGGGAAGGGCTGGCCAGAGAAATGGCTTGTTACCTGAAGGTCACCAGGAGCCTTTGCATTCCCCCCCATCTCCCATGCTGTTGAAATCACTGATAATATTGAAACAGTCTTCCTCCAACTGCAAGCAGCTACCCTGCCTCAGCACCAGCCAGTCTTGGGGCAGGATAAGATGAGAGAATGGAAATAAGATTCTCTGATGCCAAATCTCACTCCAGGATTATTATGAACGACTTACCTTCACACTCTACAATCCCACCAGACAGGCCGACTTGTACTTTCCTGAACACGGTGTCTCATCTCCCACTTCCGTTCTTTTGCACGAGCAAAAATTTCTCTCTTGGCTATTTTCCTGGACTTCTAGACCTCCAGAAATGTGTCTTGCAAGGTGACATTAAGTGGGAACCTCCCACCCTCTCATTGCAGAAGGCGGACTTTGGAGAACTCCTCCCACATCCTCCACCTGTTAGGGAGAGCACGTGGGGCAGTCCGATCCTTCTTCCCCTCCCAGCTGCAGGACTTCATCCTGCCCCTGCCCTGGGCACCCTCATGTTAGACTGCGAGCACCTGGAGGCAGGGACTGTCATGCCTTTTCTTCCTCTCCTTTGCACTTATCACAGTGCCTGGAACATGGTAGGCACTTACTAAATGTTCTCTGATTTGGTCTATAGTACCTGGACTTCCAGCAGTCCACAGCCTGGATGATGCTGACCTCCCTCCAAAGCCAAGGTCGAGGGCCACCTCCTACGTTTCCTGGTGTCCACGACCAGTTGTTACTTTCTCCTCTTCCCACCATGAAAAATATTACATTTTGTGTGCTCTGTACATGCTTCATCTTTACTTCTGTGTGCATATGTCGTTTCCCCAATCGAAGTGAACTCCTAGAGGGCAGAGCCCATTGTTTGTGCCTCTATTTCCTGTGCCTAGCCCAGTGCCTGGCACATGGTAGGCACTATCCTTTGATGGTCCAGACTGCTCTCCATTCCATGCCCATTCAGGGGGAAGCAGTAGAAGAAGAGTGAGCTTTGCATGAAGAGAGACCTGAGTTTGCACGCTGCTGTTGGGTGGATGTGAGAAAGTCACCTGTCCTTTCTGATCTCTGAAATGGCTCTAACAGCAGTAATAAGCTGACACTTCTGCTATGCTCAGAAGTAGCAATGCACACGAAGGGCTTTGCAAACAGGAAGTGCCATGAAAATGTCAGATATTCTGTGTATTATTCCTAAGGGCCTTTCCTGACCATGCCCCTCTCCTAGCAAAGCTGTCAGTGCCTCCCATAATCTCGAGGAGAAATAGCCTCTTCAGCTTGGCGGGCTGAGCCCCCAGCCCCCTTCCAGTCCATTGCCATCCTCCCTTTCTTCTCTGACCTCATTCCACCCCTTGGAGAACTTGTCATTGCCCCAATCACAATGCCATGTTCCATTTCTGAGCACTGTGAATGGCTGTACTCCATGCCTGCAATGGGGTGCCTCTTTATTTCTGCTTTTTGCCACAGCATCTTCAAGTAGAATGTAAACTCCTCGAGAGCAGGAACTAGGTTGCTTTTCCTCTCTGTGGCCCCTGACACAGTGCTCCGGAGACACTGGATGATGGGACGAACAAATAAAAAGGCATTTCTTACTTTTTGCTGCTGCTGTGCTAAGTCCTGGAGATACAAACACAAACAGGCAATATACTGCCTGCCCTCAGTGAGCTTACCTTCTAATGAGAGAAGAGAGGAGGTCAAGCAAGGGTAGAAGGGGGCATGTGCATTGTGGCATCATCTGGGGCTGCTGGCCAGAAAGTGAGGTGCAGACCAGGCTTAAGGCAAGCCAAGGTGAAGGCCCAGCTATCAGAGCCCAGAAGCCTCAGGCAGGGTCTAGGTGTTGGTGGGAGAGGGATGAGGAGGATGGTCTGGGTGCGGGTGGCATGTTTTGGAAATCAGGTGATTAAGAAAGGTTTGCCATCTTCAATTCAGTGTTGAAGCAGAAAGGGTCCTCAGAGGGTCAGCCAGCCCCATGCCCTCATTTGTCCATGAATCAGTAGAGGCCCACAGATGTCAAGTGATGCCCAGTTTCACAGAGATAGTAACTGACTTGGGTGGGATTTTAACCCGGGTCATCTGACCACAAATCCTGGGCATGGGAGGGAATGAGAGGGTCTCTCCATAGCTGGCCTCTGTCTTCTGCCTTTCCTTCCAGCTGACCTGCCACAGACTTCGGGGGGTCTGCTCAGACTTGGAAGGTTCTCAGCATCACGTCTTACCCCGATGACCTTCTTTGTTTTCTTGTTCAGTTTTCGTAACTCACCTTGGGGCAGATTTTAAAATCTATCTTCGAGATCTTTTTCACTTCAAAGGGTCAGCAGGAGGCGAGAAGCCATGGGCTTTTTTGATCATCTTCCTCTTATTTTTCTTTCATTAATATTTCCTTGACTTTGGTCCATCATAGGCCCACGATCTTAAAGTGGGCACTTCCTCCAGCCAGCTGGAGCCAGTCCCTCCACACCTCACTAGACCATCTCCAGAGGTTTGTTTTGTGACTTATCCAAGCTAAGAAGCCCCTAACCTGAGCTAGGTTGGTTTTCAGAAAATATATTGGAACTCAGATATTGTAATAAAGGGCCGCTGGGTGGCACAATGATTATAGTGCAGGGTCTAGAGTCAGGAAAACCTAGCTTCTTGAGTTCAAATCTGCCTCAGACACTTACTAGCTGTGTGACCCAGGGCAAGTCACTTAACCCTGTTTGCCTCAGTTTCCTCATCTGTAAAATGAGCTGGAGAAGGAAATGGCAAACCACACCAGTATCTTTGCCGAGAAAACCCCAAATGGAGTCATGAAGAGTTGGACATGACTGACTGTATAACAACAGCTCATTGTAATCACTTAAAAATCTATAAAATCACTCTCTTATTCCTCTTCCCCTCCTAAAATTCTCCTGTAATTTGTCCTAATGGCCTAGCAGCGACCTGGAGCCTCCAAGGTCTCATTGGCAGAACCCAGGCTATGGTAGGTCTTACTGATCTGGGAAGGCTTGAAATACTGCACTAGAAATGGACATTCGAGGGTCAGCCAAGCCTAGTTCTGAAAAGGCCATCACAGAAAAGTTGACCATAGGGTGGGGGTTCTTGGCCATAGAAATTCACAAAACCATGCTCTAGTGGAGAAGAGAGACAGCCAGCAGTCTGCCACGTAGACTCGGGAAACACCTGGTCCTCGATGTGTCAGAGTGTGGTGATGGTGGCAGCATCTCATCGGTAGCAAGAGTTGTGGAAATGGGAGGACACAGGCACATACACACATATGTACGTGTAACATGCGTGTATACACACGACACGTATACATACGATACGTATCTATGTCTGTAGCTATGTCTTGTCCACTCTGGGGTCCCACTGGCACCCCAAGGGTAGCTGCTTCTCTAGCTCCCTCAGGATTTGAGGAGTCCCCTCTGACCCCTATTCCAGGTGTTCTCCCCAACGTCAGTCATTAGCTCTAGCTTCTATGAACCCGTTGTCTGACCTAGTGATTGCTGCCCCAATTGTTCGTTGTTTGTCCTTCATTCTTGAAGACCATCGACATCAAGGAGGGTGAAGCCTTGACTTGCCAGTGAATTGGATTCAGGTGAGGCAGGGTTGTGCAAAGTCATTCAACTTGTCAGATTATTCTGAGTCTTTCTGAGGAAACACAGCAAGAATAGAAGCTACAAAACTCATTTCCCCCAGCTAGTGGAAGTCAACCCATTCCACTGTGGCTTCTGAGAAGGGGCTCCCGCTTGGAGCTGTCGCTAGGAGGTGTTTGGCCTCAAAGTTCTCTTCCCAATGGAGCCTTGGCCCTGCATGAGTCACCCTTGCTGCTGGGCTGGATCCTATGGGTCAGTCCTTAGGGCTGTGCTGGGGCCTACCCCAGCCCCACTTTCTGGATGACTCTGGCTTTGGATTCCTGCTCCCCAACCCAGCGGCTTGCTCGGCCAACCTTTCAAAGTTCATGGAGGTTGTAGCCATCTCAAATGTTTCTTCACTTAAGAGAAGGAACAAATAGATGCTACAAAGAAAAAGCAAATCTGGGTTAAGAACTAGCAGGCCCTCTTCCTCATCCAGAAACTTACACCATGTTATCCTCACCCCTGTGACTCAGCCCAAGGGAGAGAAAGGTGAATCTGACCAGTTAGTGCCTTTGGTATGTGCATTCTGTTCTGGCTCAGCAGCCAATCAGAAGACTCTTCTTCAAAACATAGTAGGTGAAAAGGAAGCAGTTCTCAGCTACCTGTGTGTGCCCTGAGGTTGAGAGCAAGGCCCCCCCTTATAGAGGCCTGGAAGCAGTTCACCAAACAGCCACCGGGGGATTGCAAGGGACAGAGACATTCCCAAGTTCCCCACGATTGGGCTCCTGTCGACCTCCACATAATACACATTTCTCTATGTGAGATCTACCTGGTGAGACTGCAGAGCTTTGAAATCTAGACCCAGATCAGTGCTGGGCCCACAGCGCGGCAGGAGCTGCTAGATGTCGTCCTTCATTGTGTGCCTCTCTAAAGGCTGGCACCTCCATGCCACAGGGAAGCATCTCAAGGGGCCTTTAGTGAGGGAATGTTACTTTCATTACTGATTAATTATACATCGGGTTATAAATTATGAGAGGCAGCTTCTCCCTCTTACAGGTCGAGGGCCGGCCTAGAGTCAGGAAAACCTGAGTCCGCTCTTACTTCTCCCACTTTGTAGCTTTGTGACTGCATACCAGGAACTTAATTCCAGGACTTCAGGACGTTCTATGAGAGTGTATAGAGAGATAGCCTGGTTCATTGGAAGTGGCGTTGGAGTCAGGGTTAGAGCACCTGGGGTCGCCTCTCACTGGGGCCTCACCTAAAAGGTCCCTTCATGGCCTGTGGCCTCAGTTTCCTTATCTGTAAAGTGAAAGCCTAGATGGTCTCTGAAGTTCCTCCCAGCTGCCGCTATGTAAGTCACATGAATTGGTGATTTGCCTCAGTGGAGGAAGTTTTCACGTTGGGAGTTTTCTTATACCAGTGGAATCACCAGTCTGAGATAAATAGAGATGCAGACAGAGCCATATAGAGATATGTATATGCAATCACATATATACACATGCATACACACAAACATGTGTGTGTGTGAGAGAGAGGGGGGGGAGAGAGAGAGAGAGAGAGAGAGAGAGAGTAGGAGAGAGAGAGAAGAAGAGAGGGAGAGAGACAGAGAGAGAGAGAAGGAGAGAGAAAGAGAGAGAGACAGAGACAGAGACAGAGAGACAGAGAGACAGAGAGAGAGGGAGAGAGACAGAGAGAAGAAGAGAGAGACAGAGAGGGAGAGAGAGAGAGGGAGAGGGAGAGAGAGAGAGAAGGAGGGGGAGAGAGAGAGAGAGAGAGAGAGAGAGAGAGAGAGAGAGAGAGA
>JAQQSU010000021.1:104728-120222 GCA_028627135.1 Pseudochirops cupreus | reverse complement strand
TAGGTGACACAGTGGATAAAGCTCTGGCCCTGGAGTCAGGAGGACCTGAGTTCAAATCCAGCCTTAGACACTAACTAGCTGTGTGACCCTGGGCAAGTCACTGAATGCTGTTTACCTCAGTTTCCTCATCTGTAAAATGAGCTGGAGAAGGAAATCACAAACCCCTTCAGTATCTGTGCCAAGAAAACCCTAAATGGGATCATGTAGAGTCAGACATGACTGAACAACAGCATGAACCACCACACAAACACACACATACGAATGTGGAGAGAATGAACAAGGAGCTCAGATCAGGCTCTAGAAGTCTGTGTGAGACTACATCTACATGTGTAATACATATATCTCCACACATTTACCTACACTCTCATGAGGACATACACGTATGTGCATGTCTACGTACGTATGTGTACATGTAGACGTGGGGTGTATATCTATGTGTCTTCTCCCTCTTCAAGTCTCTCTCACTCCCCCTTCACTTCCTTTATCTGACCCAAGCTTCTTTCCCATTCTCCCTCCTGCTCCTCTTCCCCTTCCCTTCCTCCCTCAGTGGACCTGACCTCCTCATTGGCAAGCCCTTAATGCTCTGGGAGAGAAGGCTTCTGATGTTTCATTGGATGCTTCAATAGCCACATCTGGAAGTATTAGCTCTAAGATTTTCCATATCTCATCTTTTAAAACGAGTTTCGTGGGACTCCCTCCCCCCTTCTTTTCAGCCACACAAAGCAGCAATCTGCAGGCTTTACCAGAGGAATTCCAAGCCTCCTTGCTTGAACTGAATCACAGCCTGGAAATAACAGCCCTCAGTGGAGCAGGTGACCCTTCCCCTTCCCTGCTCAACCACTTCCAGGTCTGGATATGGGGAGAGGGGGTTGGAGAGCACATGCTCCCACAGATGCCTGTTTGCTCACTGTCCATGAAAACACCGACCGATGAGGTCTGTCCAGTGTGCACTGAGGCAGGTAGGGCTCCTACGTCCACCTACACTGTCACTTCCTCACTCTTCTTTACGGCCTTGGAGGGAGGAGGGAGCCAGCCTGCTGAAGGAGCCCCCAAGGCCACATGGACAGCAGCCCCAAATAGCTAACAGATGGATCACCGCGTCTCAAGATGAGTCCATAGCCAGCCAGGAATGTTCATTCTGCTCCAATCTGCCAGGTTTCTGTTTGCACCTGGATGGGGAAAGAGCCGAAGCCCTGGGAAAGGGATGAGATGGAGAGAGCGAGGGAGGCCAGGCTCTGAAGCAGGCCTTGGAGACTCTCCTAGCCCTCTGCCCACCTCCAAAGCCTGTCACCCAAGGCTACCAAGCACTGAGGAGTCTCCTTCAAGGTACTCTGGGTAACAGATGGTGAGTCAGCTCAGAGGAAGTCATCAAAGGAGATGACAGCATTAGGGCCTGCAAGTTCAAGGCCACTCTGTCTAATAGTAACCACTCCCAGCTGCAAAAGCAGTTCCTAGTGCTGGGACTCCACTGGTTGGCTGCCCTTTGCCCCTTCCTCCCCCTCCTCCAGCTGGGCTGATATAGGCAATGGCAAAGGGAGCAGTGGATGGGCAGTAGGCAGCCTGGTGTGCAGAGTGCTGGCTCTTGTGTCAGGTTGGACCTGAGTTCAAATCCCACTTCAGACACTTGCTAGTAGTGTGACCCTGGGCAAGTCTCTTCACTACTTTTGGCCACTTTGCAAACTTTAACGTGCTATTCAAAGGCTCACTGTGATTATTAGTAGGAGCAAGGAGCCCCAAGCCTTCTGGAGGGTGCACAGGGAGGAAGATGCCGCCATCAAAGCTGCTCTTCCAAGGTTGTCTCCACAACCAAGGAGCCCAATGGCTCGGCCAAAGGATGGCACCAAGGAAGGACCATGAGCCATAGTTATGTGACTGTCTCATTGGATGAGAGAGTATCAAGGGGGTAGAAATACGTTTGTCCTTGGGGAAAAAGCTAAGCAAAAAGGCAGCTTTCATGGGAATTCAGGGCAAAGACAAACGAGTGATTGGTCCCATGCAAGGCGTGGGCTTGTCACGGCCTGTCATCCTGCCAGCTGTCATGGGGGAGAAAAAGGGCATAGGAAATGGAAGGGGGCAATGATTCCCTGGCCATTTCAGCACCCTCAGAATGAAGATGACGTTGTGTTAGATGACGAAGGAAGACGGAGGGTCACAGACCTCCCTTCATAGAATGCCAGCTCCTGCAAGGCAGGGACAATGTGTTCTTGTGCTTGAAAACTGGAACAGTAGGGCCAGGCATACAGTAGGCACTTAATAAGTGATTGTTCCTTCACTGACAATCTGCCATCGATCTCTTCCTTATCTGGATCCTTCCAACTCTCTTGGTTCAACAAACAGGTGAAGAGTGGGAAGAGAGCGAGACCTGGAGCCTGGGGAGGCTGGACCTGAATCCTGCCTCTGGTGATAAGCAGCTGCATGACATGGGGTGTATTACTGATCCTCCTCTGAGCCTCAGTTCTCTTATCCACAAAATGGGAATAATAGGTGTTGTCCTATCCCACAGGTTATTGAGAACCTTAAATGTGATCACATTTAGAAAGTGCTTAGCAAACTTTAAATCACTGTAGAAAGGCTCCCTCTCATTATTGTTATGGCTATTATTCATGTGGGGGGTATGATTGATGTCCAAGAAAACTTTTCTAACTCTCAGAGCTGCCCCAGAGTGGAAGGGGCTGCCTGGGGAGCATGGCACGAGCCCACATTCCCCACAGGGAATCTTCATGCAGAAGGAGATGAAGTATTTGGGGTACAGGGTGGGGGGAGTCTTGTTCAAGCCCAGGTTGGCTCTGGAGTAGGGGCAGGTCCCAATCAACTCTAAAAGCCTCTATTGGATTCTAATGAGACAGAGAGGTGGAGACAGAGGCAGAGACATAGAAACACACAAAGAGACAGAGAGGAGAGTAAGAGACAGAGATAGAGAGACAGTGAGATAGAAAGAGACAGGGGGAATGGGAGAAGAAAAGGAGACAGTCAGACAGACAGAGACAGAGAAAGACAGATTGAAAATGACAGAGACACAGAGACCAAGACAGAAAAGACAGATAGAAGATAGAGTCAGAGAGATGGAGAGAGTTTGAGATGGGGAGACCAAGAGAGAGAGAGAGAGAGAGGAAGGAAAAAGAGAGAGAAAGAGGGAGGAAGAGAGAAGGGGGGTGGGGAGAGAGAGGAAAGAGAGAAGCCAGAGGAGAGAGGACAGAAGGAGGGAAGGAGGGAGAGGCAGAGCAGCCAAGGGCAGACTTCACTTGGAGTCTAGTCCTGGCTCTGGCACTGAATGAGTGTGTGCCATTGGGCAGCGCCCCGACCCTCTCTGAGCCCCTGTGTGTGGCTCTGGGAAGTAAGGACTGAACTACACACCCACTGAGGTCCCATCCATCCATCTCTCAGTCTGTGGGGAGGAAGAGAGAAATATCTACCTCTTACATGCGTGTTGTAGAATATAAGCTCCTTGAGGGCACGGTCTATTTTGCGTTTATCTGGATCCCCATCTTTTTGCAAAAGTCAATGATTAGCTGTTGTTTGTTAACTGGAACTGGGTAAGGGCAAAGGACCCTAGGAAGTCCCAGCAGGGAGCTGCTTCAGCCAGGGAGCAGCCCCTGCAGGACCGGTGAGTACAACAGGTGGGTGCCTGGCAGAGGGCCTGGGTCCAGCCTTCCAGTGACAGGTAACCTTGGCTCACCTCAGGGAGTCTCGGCCGCCCCATCTGCTCTGTGTTATTTATGATGATTTCTCTAATTACACACAATTGAGTTGCAGTCCATGATTAAAGGTAACTGGCAGTAATAAGGCAGGCTCATCCTCCCCGCCCTGATGACTCGGTCGTTGATTGCAGTGATTTCCCAAATTGCCCCTCACAATCAGAGACGTTAGCACCTGGCTCATCCTTCCCTGGAACATCTGCTCCAAACGTGTGATCGGGGGAGCCCTGGATGTGTCTCCAAATGAAAGGCTGGAGACTCATCCTGGTGGAGAGATTCTTGGGCGGCCTGAGGTTTATTGTGAGATGATGAGAGGAGGGCAGGCTGAAGAATCTCAAGATCAATGCTAGCCTGACTGGGGGTCAGAGAGGAAAGGAGCCATACTGGTTCTTCCCCGTTCACTGCAGACACTTTCTTACCCTGGGCCTTTGCTCACACCATGTCCTCTCTGTTCAACATGTTTCCTCTCTTTCTGCCTTGAGAAATCCTGTCCTACTAGCCCCAGCTCAGATGGCACTTTCACTGAAACAACCTCTCAGGACTTTTCTTCAAGTGATAAAGCCATAGGGCTACTGATTTAGAGTCAGGAAGGGTCTTGGTGCTCCTTGGGACCAATTTCCTCCCCTTAAAGATGAGGAATTTGAGATCCACACAAGGAAAGTTGCTTGTGGTCATGAAGTGAGGGAGTGCCACCTCCTGAATTTGAACCGAGTTGTTAAGTGAAATATAATTAGAGCAGGAAGACTGTCTACAGGTTTTAAGCAGAAAATCCTTCCTCTAGGCTAGGCCTTTGAAGGATTCTTGTTCATTTTCCTTTAAATGTCATTTTCATCATATCACTCCCTTCCTCAGAGACCTAGGAGCCATTCTGGCTTCCTCATTCTCTCTCACCACCCCCAAATCCAAGCTGTCACCAAAGCCTGTCAATTTCACCTTTGCATCATCTCTTGTCAATTTCACTTCTGCAATATCTCTTGTCAATTTCACCTCTGCTGCATCTCTTGTTGATTTCACCTCTGCTGCATCTCTTGTTGATTTCACCTCTGCTGTATCTCTTGTTGATTTCACCTCTGCAGCATCTTTTGCATACAAACCCTGCTCTCCTCTGCTACAGCCCCCACCCTTGTTCGGACCCTTATCACCTCTCACCTGAACTATTGCAGTAATCTGGTGTGTGTGTATGTGGGAGGGGGGTTGCCTGTCTCAAATCTTCCCCTACCCCAGTCTATCCTCCACTCAGTCACCAAAGTGATTTTGCTAAAGGGCGAGTTTGACCGTGTAAACCCCTCCCCACTTAATAAACTGCACTGGCTCCCTACCTCCTCTAGGATCAATTACAAAATCTTCTGTTTGGCATTTAAAGCCCTGTATAACTTGGTTCCCTCCTCCCTTTCCAGGTTTCTTATGCCTTACTCCTCTGTAAATTCTCTCCCAGTGATTAGCCCAGTGGTTGGCATACAGCAGGAGCTTAATAAATGTTTTTGATTGATCGATTGCAAACACTTTGCAATCCAGTGACACTGGCTTTCTTGCCTTTCCTCAAACATGGCGCTCCATCTGCTGGCTCCAGGAATCTTCGCCGACTTTGCTCATGCCTGGAATGTTCTCCTTCATCTTGCCTTCTGGCTTCTCTGACTTCCTTCTGATCCCAAGTACAGGAAGCCCTCCCTTATCCCCTTCATTCTAGTGCCTTCCCTGTTGATTATCTCTCACTTAGCCAGTCTCTGGCTTCTTCACTGTATTTATTTATGTGCTGTCTCTCCCATCAGACTGGGGGATCCCAGAGCATAGGGCTGTCTTTTCTTTGTCTCTCCAGTGATTAGCTGAAACACAGTAGCATCTAATAAGGGCTAGTTCACTTGACTTGAGCCACTCTGAGCTGTGTGTCTTTAGGGGCCTCGGGAGATGCCTCGAGGTCCTCATTCAGGACCCTCTGCTTCAGGGCTCCCCAGTGTCCTGCTTCTGTATGAAAAGCTCATGGAAGGTCAGCCATTTCCTCTGTAGCCTACAGAAAGACTCAGGAACTTTCTGTAGAGATGTTCTGTTCTGTCCCCCAGAGGCACTCTACCCTAGGCCTGATTTCTTTCTCTTGCTACAGTTCACCCCATCTCAACTCCAAAGTACATGCATCCCCTCAGGATCTTCAAGCCTCTGGGGTCCAGCTGTGACTCAGCATGTAGAAGCAGAGAGCTCAGAGGCAAGACACGGTCCCTTCCCCTTGTGTCTGGAGGTCCTGTTGCTGAAGCACTCCCAGCATGGGGTGAAGGTTGGCAGGTGATTCCTGGCCCCATTTTCACTGCTCCAAGAAGGGCATGAACAATTTCCTTCCATATCAGGTTTCTGCAATGGGCAACATTTTAATGAAGCATCTATAATCCCAGCTTCCATTCTCTAGGACTGGGAGGTCACAAGAATTTTGTGAGGAAAAAGCAGAATTATCATTGTCCTTATTTCATCAATGGAGCAGGGAAGTGATTTGCCCCAGCACGGGCTTCAGCTATGACTTAAATGCAAACCTCCAGGCCATGGCTGCTTCTCCTGGATGACTAAAGAAGTCAGGAGGGGCAGAGGCAGGGAGCACCTTCCCTGCTCCCAACCCTAGGCACAAAGGTAGGAATGGAGATGTCAGGAGGAAGCAGGGGATGGTGGAGGGGGCCCTGACCCTGCAGTCTGAGGGGCTGTGCTCTAACCTCAGCTCTGCTTCTCACTGCCCTGGGACACTTGGCAAGTCACTTTCTTTCATTGTCTCAGTTTTTAAATCGGTAAAATGGGTGGATATAGAGGGTGGGGAGGAAATGGACGTATTCTACTCAGTCCTAGAATGTAGATCAGTAGGTGGTTTTGTTAAAGCCGGAGTTCCCTTGATGGATGAATTGGACCAAATAGTTGCTGAGGTCTTGGTCCTGTGATTCTGTGGGACATGGTTCCAAGAAACCTAAAAGGACCACATGGCTGAGAGTCAGCCTTGGGCAAGTGATACCACTATCACTGTCACCGTCAGAGCTTCTCAGTGTAGGTCAAAGGTGGTATGTGGCAACCACTAAGACTTCTCACCCTGAATGCTTGGGTCGCATTGAGAGACACAGCTAGTGAAGTGGGGAGAGTACCGGCCTCCACGCAGGAGATCTGAATTCAAGTTTGACCCCAGACACTAGCGGTGTCACTCTGGCAAGTCTCTGCTTCAGGTTCCTCACCTGTAATATGGGCATAATAAGAGCCCCTCCATCCCAGGGTTGCTGTAAGGATTGAATGAGACAATTGTGAAGCAACACAATGCTGGGCATCTGGTAGATCCCTAATGAATGCTTGTTCCATTCCCCTTATAGGAACAGGGAGGTCCTGGCTCCACTGGCCTCTGCCCTCCTCAGACCATTTCTAGAGTCTTGTCTTCAGCTCAGTGTGCTGCAGACCAGAAAGGCTGCTGTTTGACTGGACGTTGTCTCTTGGTGCAGAGAGGTGCTGACTGGCTTTGGTGGAGGGAGTTTCCTCTGCTGGGAATTCTCTACACAAATGATGTCAATCCCAATCTCTGTCTCAGTCTGATCCTCAGCGCCTAAAATGGCGTCTGACACACAGACATTTGAGAAACATTTCTTCTCTCCCTTTCCTCCCTCTCTCTTTTCTATATACACAACAAACAATGCAGGTCAGCCCTTTGAGGACAGAGGCCACCCCTCCTTTGTATTTCTTTGCCTAGCATAAAGTAGATTCCCAATAAATGCTTTTTTCTTCACCCATTCATTTGTTTGGTGGAGGCATTACAGAGAGGACTCTTGCTCAGGTTTGGGTGGGCTCAGAAGGTCGCTGTGGTCCTTCTGCACTCTGACACTAAGCATTTCTGAAAACAAACAAACAAACCCAGCTCTTTCTACAAGGGTTTGAGAAGCTGGGTGCAAATCCTGCATCGGGTATATCCTGGCTGGGTGATCCTGGGCCAGTCCCTTACCTTCTCAGCTTCCCAGGTAACTTTCAGACTGTCAAGTTACAGAGGGGCCACATCAGTGGAGACGCTTTCTACCTTAAGATTTCTATTTGATAATAAAATGATAGGTCCATGCCAAAAAGCTGGCAATCCCACTGCCTTCCCCCTTGGGGGGAGTGGTGCCTCATAAACCTGGAAGTTTTTGCCAGTGAGGAGACGCTCCTACCTGACATCCCACCCCAGCGCGGGCGGTTGAGCCGGGATTTCCTCTCCAGGCCCTTGGCTTGGATCATTGGATCATGGGATTCAGAGCTGGGAGAGGATTTGGGGATCATCCCGTCTAAGGCCCCTCTCCAGGCTCCCTGACTCCAAGCTCCAGGATGATCTCCAGACCCAGAGCCCCGCTCTGCAACCCCCTCCTTCTGATCGGCTTCTCGCTGCCCCATAAATAACAGCCACCCTTTGCTCCTCTCCTCTCCCGCCTGCCTGCCTGCCTGCCAGGTAATCCTTCTCCAAGTTGCAAAGCTCCTCTCTTTCTGCCTTTTATCTGCATCCCTTCACTGAGCCAGCTTTCTGTCCTCCGTCCTCGTTCCTGTCCAAAGGCTCTTCCCCTTGGCTATTAATCCCGGATGTGGGGGCTTGTCAAGTGCTTTGGAAATCAAAGTGCTCTGTGTTCATCCCCTAAATCTCGGCTGTCTCCCGTGGCAATGAGATCTTCAAGGAGCCCCGTCCGATTAGGCAAACATGACCCTCTGGCTTTGCGCACACGGCTGCCTTCTGGGCTGCTCCAGGTGCGCTCCCACCACATCCGCACTGGAGACTTGAAAAACCTTCCCTGCCCGGCCCCCTGCTTCCCTCCACCCCAGCATGGAAAGAACAAAAACAAAGATGAAGAGAGAGAGTGCAAATACACAGATCGCAGATGCTGAGGGCTCTGGGCTTCCCTCAGAGGAAGGACACTGCCTTGGCCGCCTTCCTCGGCCTTGGGAATCAGCCCCGAACTTCTGCGTTCTTGGTGCGAAGAGACACAGGCCAGGAAGAGGGGACCTGACCTCCAGGCTTGTCCCAGCCACATGGACCTGCCTGACTTTGGGCAAGACCCTTCCATCTCTGGACACACAGCCTTCCTGTTAATCCATCAATTAAGTATTTATTAAGAATCTGCTCTGTGCCAGACTCTCTGCTAGGCACTGGGGTTACAAAGAAAGGGCTGAAGCAGACCCTGTCCTCAAGAAGTTTCCATTCCAATGAGAAGAGAGAACAAGATGGAGTAATTGATAGAGGCTTGCAAATGGATCCCCGGGAAACATGGACTTGAAACCTGCTTCAGATACTCCCTAGCCGGGAACCCTGGACAAGTCATATCTCCTGGAGCCTCAGTCTTCTTATCTGTTAAACAAGAGGGTTGGGCCCAGTCGTCTTAAGGGCTTTTTCCTGCTCTAGATCAGAGGTTCTTCATTAGTGTGTCGGTGTAGAGAAGTACCGGACGGGCTGAATTCGTGACACCCTGGGCTGGAGCAGTCCCAGCAGCTGGGGCTGGGGAAGACCACCTCCAGAGGGGAGTGCTGGAATCCCTGAGTCCAGAAGGAAAACCAGGAACTCCAGGAGGCGATGGGCGGGGTGAGCTGGGGGTTATTTGTCTTTTCCCTCTCAGGGCTTGGCTCTCAGCAAGTATTTAATAAATACTTGTTGACCCACAGATTTGTTGGTTGATTGAGGACTGGAAGGAATTCCTAACAATTGGAGTTGTCCCGATGTGGAGCAGGCTGTTCTAGGTGATGGGTACCCCCTCCTTGGGAGGTGTTAAGCAGACAAGCCTGGAGAAGGGATTCCTTTTCTGTGTGAGTTGGACCAGATGTCCTCTGATGTCCTTCCTCAATCCTGGAACTCAAGCCTGAGATGAGCTGGTGGAGAACACCCGTCCAGATACTGGCTGTGGAAGCCACTTACTCCTCTGTGCCTTCCCCAGGGCCTTCTGCCTACAACAAATGAAGGGAGAGCTGTTAGATGGCTTGAAAGAGGGAGAGCATTTTGGAAAAGAGAAGGGATGGGGGGGGGGGGTGTCTTCCCGAGGAAAGCAAAAATGGAGTGGGCAAGTCTGGAGGTAGGAATCCAGCTTCCTGGTGTGGACTCAATGAGGCCATTGGCCTGGCTGGAGCTTGCAGTGTGTTTGTTGGAGGAGCTAGGACTGGAAAGGGAGTTTGAAACCAGATTTTGGAAGGGTGAACTTTGGAATTTGACCTTAATACTGTGGCTAAGAGAGGAGGCGTTGCTTAGCAGGAGCTGATTTTTTCTCTGGCTTTGAGGTTTACTGGTCACTACAAAGCAAAATGCATAACTCATAGCTTTTGGTGACTGGAAGTCTGTCTCCCCTTCATGGAACCCTTGTGAGTTTTCCGTTTGCATGATCTGTGTTTTCTCACTGTGTCTGTCTTGTCCTAGGTTCCAGGGGTAGACACTGTTGTCTACTGCTTCTGCTCTTCAGAAGGCACTGCTAAGACATCCCTGGAAAATCTTCTAAGTTTACAAGGTCATATTCTGGGTAAGGAGTAGAAGAGATTGGGCCGAGCTCCATCCGAAGGATTCAGCTGCACTGCTCTCTCCTCGAGCTTGGGAGTTAGGCAAACGTACAGCTCCCAAACTGGTTTGCTTATTTTATCCAATACCCACAGCCCATAAATGAGTTTCTTTGGCTAGCCTTAATAATTCCCTTTGTAACGTCACTTCTTCTAATGGCATTCCTTCCTTCCAAATTGTAAATCAATTGATGTGGGTAGTCCACACTTGCCTTTGATTGAGTCACTGGGAGTGTTCTTAACTGACCAAGGTAATTACATTGAGCCTCTGTCTCAGCCCATTCAGAGAGCCAGGGCATGGGACGTAAGTGGGGGTTTATCGTGGTCTTGGAGATTATCTAATCCTCTTGGCAGCTCCTGAGCCCCAGGTGTTGGCTGATTCCTCCAGGTGGGTCTTCTAGGTTGTGCTATAGTCCTTAAAGCAGCTCCCGCCTACACTGGCCAGGCAGGTCCTGAGAATATTGCTGGCTGCCCCTCTGCCTCAGAGTCTTAGCCCTGGAGGGTCTCAAGTATCATCTTAATAATCCCATCATCTCTAGCCCCTATTCCAGTGCATTCTGGCTAATAGCAACCATCAGCCACAGTATCATCATTAGCACACCAACGTAACTGTTTATATTAATTGGATGTTAAACCAATGCTAACTAACTTTCAAAAGGAGATATTAGCTGGACTGATATAGCAAAAAGGCCCAGCACATCACCCCCCAGAATGAGATCACACTCTCCCCTCTCCCGTCTTGGTCCCTGGGAGAGTGGGGTCAGGCTTAAAGAAGCTGCTACAAGGCACCCCCTACCCATTTCTCTTGCAGTTGCATAAATCATTTGCTTTCCTTGCTGCAGGACTTGATATCTTGGTGCTGGGTGGACTTGTACCCAGGAGGGACCCCAGGAGTCACTTCTCAGCTCTGTAATGGTACTGATGCCCCACCGGGACTGGTTGTGGTGGCGGACAGTGAATTTGTCTTATACTCCCATCTCTGACCCTCTGGTAGCTCCTGGACATTTCCATTCTCCCAGAATTATCATCTTATCCCTCCCATTTCCAATTCTCTCCCACCTAGAAGCCCCATCTCTGATCTGGGCTAGTTCTGGGGCTGGCAGCAGGCTGAGGGAGGGGGAGCAAGTTGCAGGGGGCCTCTCCTCTGGGTTTGCTCCAAAGCAATAAGGCACTCCAGCATTCCCCGCAACCACACCGAGGAGAGGTTTAATGAATAACATCTCTGCTCCCGGTAGGTATCTGGCTTGCATCTAACCCTGTGCCCCCTCATATGTTTCTTTTCCCAGGGAGTCACACATTTCCCCCTTGCCTTGGCTAAATGTGCTGTTTGTATTGGGGAATGGCAAAAATCAGCAGACCTACGGGTGAGTCCCATCCCTGCCATTGCCCAAGGCAGGGTCCTCAGTCTCTCTGGGCCTCAGTTTTCTGTTCTATGAAATGAGGGTGCTGGACTAGAATCCCTCTCTGCCCTTCCTCTCCCCCTACCCCAGCTCCGGGCTATTCTCTGTTCTAATTCCAAGGGTCCTTCCATCTCTGGCTTTCATAGGCAAAATCTGTGGTTCTCAGAGTCCATATGCACAGGCCTCAGCAGTGGTGCATGGTGTTGTGTGGACTCCCTGGAAATCCCCAGGCAAAGACTTTATTTGTGTTTAGTGCTGATAACAGGGATCCTGTGCCTTTCATACCTGTCCCTGCCACTGCTGCCCATAGGCTTCATTCCCCCTCCCCACCACCTGGAGGAGCAGGCAGGGGGTGCTAGGGCCATCTGGGTGCCCCGGGAGTGAACCCTAAGTGATTGCATAGCTGAGTCATTTTTCACTCATGTCCAACTCTTTGTGACCCCATTTGGGGTTTTCTTGGCAGAGATACTGGACTGCTTTACCATTTCCTTCTGCAGCTCGTTTTACAGATGAGGAAACCAAGGCAAACAGAGTTAAGTGACTTAGCCAGGGTCACACAGCTAGGAAGTGTGTTTAGGCCCAACTCTCTGTGAACTGTGGTGCCCCCTAACTGCCCCACAGAAGTGGTTACCTCGAGGGGAAAGATCCAAGAGTGGGAAGGTCCCACTGTGTCCCAAACAGCTGACATGTGGAGGCTGGTGGGAGCCACAGGATCTGAGGACATGCTTCCCCAGGGCCTGCCCAGCCAGCCTTGCAGACAGTGGCACACCTCACACCCACTCACACTTTCAGAGACCCACAGTCCCACAACTTCTCCAATGCAAATGCTGCCCAACATGTGCCCATGCGCAGGCACCCATAGGCACACTTACACTTACACACACTCATCTCACACCTGTCCAGGCTGTGCCTGCATGGCAGGTGTGCCCAGGTTCCCGACCATGTTGCCCCCCCATCCTCAGGCACACCTACAGGAGGCTCAGGGAGGGAGGGAGGCTCCTGCCTTCACCTTCCACGTGTCCTGAGCAGCTCTGGGGGGTGCAGGCTGACACAGGGTCTCTCCCCCAGGCCCTGCTTCCTTGTTCTTATTTTCCCCTTCTTGTCCAATGGGCTTTCAGAGCCCTAAGGCTAGTAAAGTCACCAATCCCCTCCCCCCCAACCCCTGGCGCTGTCCAGCTCCTGCCGGGCCCCTGCTGCTCTGGGGCTACGCAGGCCTCCTCTGGGCTCAGTAACTAGAGCTGTGGTGCTACCATGTACAGCTGGGGCTGGGCTGGAGCCTGGGGGCCTCCAGGGGGCTGGAGTCCCCCCCCCAAAAAAAGAAGGAAAGAAACCGCCCACAGCCCCCTGGGGGCTTCTCCAGGACAGGCTGCAGGTGCTGCCGAGATTTTAATTTAATATTCATTCCTGCAATTCAGCACATTTGTAATCCATGTGGTAAACTCTGACTTACAGTGCTCCCAGCGGAGTGTCCAGATGCAGGAGAGGAAAGGAGAGAGGGAGGGAGGGATGGTGGGGAGGGAGAGAGAAAGAGAGAGAGAGAGAGAGAGAGAGAGAGAGAGAGAGAGAGGCTGAGGGGGAGAGAGAGAGAGAGAGAGAGAGAGAGAGAGAGAGAGAGAGAAAGAGAGAGAGAGAAAGGAGAGGGGGAGACAGAGAGAGAGAAAGGAGAGGGGGAGACAGAGAGGGGGAAGCTGACAGAGACAGAGACAGAAACAGAGAGGAGAGGAGGAGACAGAGAGAGGGAGAGAGAGAGAGAGAGAGAGGAAAGAGGGAGGGAGGGAGGGGGCAGGGGGAGAGAGAGACACAGAGAGGCAGACAGACAGACAGACAGATGAGGAGGGAGGAAGGGAGACAAAGAGAGGCAGAGGTGAAGGGAGCAGACAAGGAGGCAGACACACACACACACGTACACACACACAGACCATGGGCCCTTCACACACACCTCTAAGTTCCTCTCCAGAGATAAGGGCCTTGCTCCGCCTCTCCCCCCGCCCCCATGGGCTCTGGGTCTGAAGAGAAAATTTCTGGATTGACAATGAGCAGCAAGTTCATTTGCAGCAAATCCAGGCCTGAACCTGTCTCCTGCTTGACACAATGTGATTTCATTTTAATTTGGCCAGTTAGTTCAACCCCTTTATTTTATACAAGGGGAAACAGAGACCCAGGGAGGGCCTTGGTGTTGTCCAGGGTCCCATAGGCAGTGGTTGATTCCAGCCCCTCTGGCTCCTTGATGACCTCAGGCAGCTTCTTGAGTCTTATGTACCACGTGAGAAATGAGTGCCCCTCCCAGATCTGTCAGGATTGGGCTCACCAGGGCCAGTGCACTCAATGCCCAGTGGCTAACAAGAGGCTGGCCCCACTTGGGCAGGCTGCCCTTCAGTGAGAGATCCTTGTCTATCAGCAGGACCATATCCAGGGCTCTTCACTCTGGGTTGGACATGTCAGGGCTTCTGCTCATCAGACAATTGGTCTCACACTATGGGGAGGCCTGGGAGGCTTGGGAGGCCTGCGAAGAGAGGAGACAATCCATCTTTGGTGCATTAGAGGCTTGGAGGCTGCAGCCCCCATTAATCCACATGGCAAGGCCAGGCCTTGCTGGGCTTGGGAAGGGCTTGAGTCTGCTGGCCAGGGACTGCCTCTCCATGAAGAAAGGAGGCATCTCATCAGCAGCTTCCCCTTCCCACGGACCTCAAGTCAAAAGGCACACCCAGAACAGACACTTCAGTTTAACTCGTACTTCTCAGGTTCCTACTCTGTGTTAGGCACTGTGGCGCAAGAACCAAAAGTGAAACAGATCAGCCCTCAAGGAGCTTCTGTTCTACTGAGGGAATGGTGTGTCCAGAGAAGGAGATACATGCAAGTGGAAAGTAATACAGACATTGCAAGAGGGAGGATGTATCATTTTGAATGTATTCTGGGAAATGAGGACCAGTAAAGAGGATGGAGGTCAGAGCCACAAGGCAGACTGGCTCATACTTCTATAGCACCTTATCTTAGGACAGTACACTGAAGTAAGTACTGCTATTACCCCATTTTATAGTTGTGAAAACTGAGGCTCAGAGTTCTCTCCATTATACTGTAATAGTAATCAGTTTAGCAGATACTTAGCACTTAGGACCTTGGGGCTAAGTGTGGAAGGTGCAAGCTCTGTCCCACTGTTGAGAAGGCGTGAACTCCCCTGTTGATGTGGAAGAAGGGGATTGGCTGAGACAGGTATATAAGCAAGAATTCCAGAGAGAGAGAGACAGAATTGGAACACTGACCCTGGTGAAGGAAGAATCCTGGAGACTGAGGCCAGCTTAGAGAGAGGAAGAGAGAGGGAGAGAGAGAGAGAGAGAGAGTGAGAGTTTCTATTCCAGCATCTGGAAGCTGAGAACTGAGTGAGAACTGAGATGGAGTTTTCCTGAGACCAGAATCTGGTGAAGGCCACCTGGAAGGCTGAGAGGGCTTGCCTGGAAGGCTGATATTCCTTCTGGGTCATAGGGCCAGCTGAAGTGCTATAGGACTGAAGAACATGACCAGGATAAGACTTTGTTTGTTCGTGGCCTGGCTGATCCTTGAGTTCCAGGCAAGAGAAGTGTGAAGAGTCTGAGATGTGCTGGACCCTGCAGTGTGGCCAGGGACTGCCCTGAGGACTGAACAAGGACCTGGGAGCTGTCTACCTCTGAGGACTGGACAAGGACCTGGGAGCTGTCTGTTTCTGAATCCAGGTGACTGTTTGGTGGATTCAGGAGGGAGTTGGGAAGTTGGAAGGGGATCCAGGGGATCAGAGAGACCACCCAGAGTCAAGATGAAGAAAAGGCCTCTCCTTGGATGAAATTGAGGTTTGCTGGACACCGAGGGGTGGAGAGTTTGTGTGGTTTGTCTAATGACTGTATTTGTGATCAATGATATTTAGTAATTA